>JAECUM010096089.1:0-61471 GCA_016617855.1 Megalonaias nervosa | reverse complement strand
ATATATATATATATATATATATATATATATATGCGTCACATTTTCAATGATCGAGAGCAGCTTGTCAACTTAAGCCCGGTACCGTAGAGAATTTGCAACAGACACTAGGCTTTGCTGAATTTCTGACGCAAAATTCTGATCGCAAGAGTGAAATGCATAACGAATTTTTAATTTTGCACATTCCTGATTGAAAAAGGAGGGTCAGTATATCGTATAGTGAATACTTACGCAACTTAAAACAGAAAATTGTACATGGAAAATACTATCACCTGAAGATAGAGGACAATGTTAGGTTGACACTGAAATATTGTAAATTTATATGACGTTCAAACACATATTACGTTCAGAAAACAGTAGTCCAGAGCGTGCGATTAATGATAAGAAGCAACGTCTAAATTGTGCACTGACGATGGCTTGTGCAATGATGCAGGTGTGCATACTTAACTGATATTGTGTTTGACTTTTGTCCGTGAAATGAGGGTTGCAGGTGGAGTTTTTGCATACCTCAAATTATCTCTTTGTAACTGAGGAGAAATAAATTCTTTGTTAATATTACTAAACTTGTTGATTTAGTTTCTTTTATGTCGCATAGTTTAAGACGCATAGTTGCAACAATATAGATGGGATCAGGTAAAATTAAAGTCCACTCTTATATCTAATATAAAACGAGGCAAGCAAATATTATGATATAATCCTTGTTTCAACCGTTATCTAGGACTGTGTTACGTGTCTAGGCTCTTACAAAATGTATCAGAAAAGAGTGAGGACAACAAGCTTTGTAAAATTTAACAAATAATTTATTTCTCTAGAAAACCAAGGAAAAAAAATGAGAAAAAGAACTTACGGTTTTACGAATCAAATCCAAAATTAATCCAAGAATTAAAAAATAGAAGTCCTATTTTTAATTGGTCATATTTGAATCTGAGTTCGAGTCCCGATGAAATCTGAAATGGAAGGTGATGACGTCTGTTATAACATGCAAAGTGCTGTTGTTGTCATCAGTTCCTTGTTGAATCACAGAAAATAATATTCCAGTTTTGAATTCCGAATAAATGTCAATAAATGTCTTTATCCAAGAATTTTGGAGGAGCACTTGTATTTCCAGGGAAGATAATCACTTGAAATTCAATAAAATAAAAATTCAACTCAATCTGGTCACAACATATGTTTGGAGCCCGACTGAACAAATTCTATATAGAAAACAGTTATACACAAGTTTAAGACGTAAAACAGATTCCCGGATGAGGGTCACATGGTCATCCTTCCAGAACAAAATAGAAGCTTTTTACATGTCTAACATCACGTAGTCCCAGTATGGCCTTAACTGAAATCAGTGGTTCTTACTCTGGGAAAGATTTTTTTTTAAAAATTCAAAAAAGTTTTTTACCAAAACCCTTACTGGTTCTGAATCAAGGTCAGCAACTAGATACAGTGTTTATATTATTATAACAGTCAGGTCAGACAGAACTGAACTGAATTTCTGGAAAATGTCAAATCCAGTAAACAAAGTTACCTTACAATAGCATGTAATGGAATAAAAAAATTAAAACAAACAAACAAATAATTAAATTAAATATAGACAACAAACTGATTTTCCTTCATTAATAAATAACGAAGAAAAATGAATTGTAAAAAAGAGCGATTGCAACGACGACTTTGATAACTCGAAACCAGACTGCATAATCTGTACCGTATAATGATCAATCAGTGTAACACGCTGTTTGCCAGAAACCAATTTCCACCGCTACACCTTTTATTATGTAAATGTTTCGCAATAATTGCTTGTCTAAATTACTTTGAAAGAATGTCTCTGTAATAATGCAAATCAGACCTTTTTGCTTGTGTGTGTACACTGTGATGGCTGTAGAAGGTCATGCGATGACAAACGTAATCACGTGATGAAAGATAGAGATATTTCCCGTCTTGTTCTACACTGGGAAAGACGATCTTGCACACGATCACAATACGTAGGGATATACACACATAGGGATACGAGACAAGATGCTCTTATACACCACACGTAGGAATGTGGGAAAGTTGAATTTACATATATAGGAGTGTGAGAAAAGATGCTCTTACACACATACAGACACCAGAAAAGATGATGATAAACACGTATAAGTGTGTGAAAGGATGATCTTAAACACGAAGAAATTGGCGAAAGACATATGAATTATGAACAGAATATGACCCGCAAACAGGAAAAAAATGAAACTATGGATTTAGCCCATCAGGAATGTGTACATTACTTTTGTATCTTGTAAGCATCATAAATTTGAGTTTTCATCCTCAATTCCGGCTTTTTTCCAAGCCTTTACAGACCGCATGAGTGTAAATTATTGTCGTTTGTTTTGTCTTAAATGTAGCTAATCATATGTTTTATATCAATACAGGAAAAGAAACACTAGAAAGTTTTGGAACCACATATCAGCATTCTTTTGCTCACTTTAAATCAATTTTAAATAATGGACTCCTTATTTACTGTTTTCTTTTCTTTCCAGTTTTGTTGAATCGTGAATGTATTTGTCTTATCACAAACTTTAAGCCTTGGATGTGTTTTTATCTTATTAGCCGTATATGTGTTTATTTTGTTACAGGCCTTAAGCCGTGAATGTGTTTATGTTATTACAGACTTTAAGCCATGAATGTGTTTATCTTGTTACAGGCCTTAAGCCATGAATGTGTTTATATTGTTACAGACTTTAAGCCGTGAATGTGTTTATCTTGTTACAGGCCTTAAGCCATGAATGTGTTTATCTTATTACAGGCCTTAAGCCATGAATGTGTTTATCTTGTTACAGGCCTTAAGCCATGAATGTGTTTATCTTGTTACAGGCCTTAAGCCATGAATGTGTTTATCTTGTTACAGACTTTAAGCCATGAATGTGTTTATCTTGTTACAAGCCTTAAGCCATGAATATATTTATCTTGTTACAGACTTTAAGCCGCCAGAGTCACCACCATGTGACTATGTAACCGTAGTTGACAGGTCGCTGGTGTGTAATAAACAACCTGTGCATGGAACGCATCAAAGTCAACCGACGAATTCCAAAGGTATGCACCACCACGACACGTAAGAGAATAACTCCGAATATGAAATTAGTGCTATTTCAGCAAGGCACGTTAGAAACCTAACTCCGAACACGAAATAAGTGCTATTTCAGCAAAATTTGTAAGTCATAAGATTCTGTTACGGCGCTTACTAATTTACAAGCAGATGTGACTTCGTGATGTCTTTGATCCAGATGTAATTTGATGTGAAGTGATTGAGAATCGTCACTAACCCTCACCTCCATTTTCTTTCCTTTCTCTTGTTTTCTTTTGCGTTTATGGTCATTTCTTTCACTGTTGCAAGTGTCAAAATTACTATTTTTGTTCATAGTTCTTTTTTGTTTCCACTTTGCAACAGAAGGGACCCCAACAAATGTCTCACAGTTTCAGGCTACTGAGCGCAAACATTCCACATCCTCGAAGATGTCTAGGAGGAAAATCAACAAATATGACAATACGGGGAATTCTAGGTAATGCGTTACTGATTCCATATTTTCATTTTCTAATCAGTAAAATTTACTTATGAATGGATGTCATAAAATTGTGCAAATATGGCAAGGCACTTGATATTTTTGTTATAAGAAGACTTTGCTGAATTAGCTAATCATTATATAAAATCATATATTTTTTCTTGTGAATTTGATATTTGGCTTAAGTGAAATATTGTAAAGCTGGCTGAATAATTGGATATGAGATATTTTCCAAAGTGGATTTTATTCTGCTTGTAGAATAAATTACAGAATCCTCTGATTATTAAACCAATTGTTTCAATTTTGTTACTTGAGTTTTAACGGTCTTTTTCCTCTGTTCTCTTCTCACAAAAATATAATCGGTTGATTATACTTCGATGTTGAAACCGTAGACCACTCGACCTGAGAAAAATATTCTAGGGCGTTAACTTTTATTTCAATACAGACTAATGGTCAAAGAGATGTCTTTTGGTAAGTCCAGTGATGGCATAGGACAGATGGTCTCGTCGCATTCATCCTCTTTGGGACTTGATACCCAATCTGGCAAAGGTAAGTATGCGTTAAAATCAAGGTTGATATTTATTAGCGACATGGCCCCGTGCTATAACAGGCAAATATTATTCTTTGGCATAGATTATAGCATATAACTAGAAACGTAACGTTGCACATCATTGAAGTGACGTAAAATGTTAGCATTGATATTAGAGATAGAATATTTAACTAGCACCCGCTAGACATAAAATTTATAAAATAAATGTTGTATGATACATGATGCAAATCTAATAGCGTCGAAATGATAAGACTTTAGTTTGTTTTAAAAAAGTACGTATAGATGTTATGACGTTATCCTTCTTTCCGTGAACAATTTTGCTTTTGAAAGCCAATAAGAGATTGTATGAAACCTTCTATAGAACTTTGTTATCAATGCAAGAACAATTTCCGTCGAATATAACGTCTGCCCAAATACGTTTTGTGCAAATGTTTTCGGCGATAGCCTTTGTGGTAATCTTATTAGAGAATGTCAGCGACAGAGTGTATTTTTCTTCAGGACGAATGCCGCCAACTTCTCACAAAGGTCTCATCATTCTAGAAGGTCGACTGACATCGCTGGCCAGATAACAATTATGCAAATGAACAAAAACGAGGGTGGACCAAGTTTAGTTGGTCAATAACAATTTCATATAATGCTGTACATCCATAATCTTGTGGTGCATACACAAATTTCGTATCAAATCAACTGTTACTACTCTATGGTCGTGTACGAATTAACAGAAAGAGGCGAAACCAACAAGTTTTGTTAAACTTAAATAATTTAATTATTTGTGTTATAAAATGAAGAGAAACTTAGTTTCAGAATCCTAACAAATCCTAAAAACTTTTTTCGAGCCCAAAAGAATCGAATTTTCTGAATGACTCTCAGATCCTAGAATGCATTGGTCTGCTAACAGTCATGTTGTATAAAAATGGCATTGTCCATAACACCTTTGAATAATTCATAATAGTCCCAGAATAATATTTCAGTCCGATGATCATTTTGTAGTTCCGATGAACATTCTAACCAGAATGTTTCCTCTTAGATACTAGACACCATTAAATACGTCTGTAGATTGATGTTACAACAAGAACATCAGAAAAAAGACTTAACAAAATTGTCCAGCATAAGAGGTGGAAGCACATTTACTACTACTCCTACGTGATAATTTGCAAATATCCCATATAAAATAAAGCCAAAAAAAGAAAATATCTGACCTAACCCATCCAATGGAAAATAACTTAATTGTTCTTAGAACCCATCTGACACCACCAGCCAATGAGAAATTCCACCAAACTTGTCAACGTGTTTTCTACTACTAATATTTTTATTAGTAAAATCTTGTCACTCTTACTATCCTAAAAATAGAACCTGTACACGTAAACAAAATTTAGCTATAGATAATCACTGCAACTTACAGTCATGAAAAAATTTACAAAATTTAGCTATAGATAATCACTGAAACTTACAGTCATTAAAAAATTTACAAAATTTAGCTATAGATAATCACTGCAACTTACAGTCATTAAAAAATTTAGCTATAGATAATCACTGCAACTTACAGTCATTAAAAAATTTACAATCAACCTCTAATATATTACTCGGTCACAGTGATTGAAATGAAGACCTAACCTAGGTTTTATTAAAATTCTCCATTTTCTCATAAAATTAGGGTTTCACATTATCTTGCCTATCGTACTGTCAGAAATTATCAATATATTTTTGTTAAAGACAGTTTCTAGCTAACTCGGTATCATTAAATACCGGCTCCGTAATAAACTATGTCTGATGCATTTAGTGAAGGTATTTAACTCGCGGCGTTCCCAGTTGGAATCGCGGTTGCCAAACATTTATCTACCATATCATTGGTTGTGGTATTGTATGCAATAGGAAATTAGTTTCAAATCATATTATTTATTTAACAACGGAAAAAATGGAATGATTGCATGTATTACAGAAGGGGTTACCATGTGCACTCATATAGGTAAATAGGTAAGTGATACGGGTGATATTAACTGACTGTGTTATATATACTCCTGAATGCGGCTTGAGATATATAAACATCGAGGCAGGTGATATGGAGCGTATTACCCGCTTAACCACCTACATAACTAATAACAGAAGGACGTGATTGAGTTTTGAGTATATTTGTCAAAACCTTTGCTCTATTGTCAAAGTCTTTGCTTCGCGTCTCATAATGACCCGGATTTTCTGATGCCGACAAGACGCGATCTAGGAGTTAAGATAGAATTAGTACTATAGTGACATTTGTTATACAGCTGTCAGTTTTCAGATTATTTAATAAAATCACTATACTTATATGAAAAACAAAGAATTTATTTAGCATTTCAACCTTTTTAAAGCCCAAATGCCGCAATTTATCACAAGTGTGACCATTCTTCAAATCTAATGTCTGGATGGAAGGAAATGATTTGTTAGAAAAGCTGTCAGACATAAAACGCTCTTTGAAATAATTAAGATGTTAGGTTTAAATGGCGTTCAAATATTCAATTTAGAATTAATAGGCGCCATCCCTTTATTGATTCAACGAAGTCGCTCGTAAATCTGTTCTTCTTCGGGAGTGCTCCCACAGTAATGGTGTTATACTTTCGCCAAATTGCGTTAGTGACTAATCTGTTAATAACATTTGCACGTGACACACAGATTGATTCTAGAGTGAATGAAGAGATGCAGGTCCGCTTTTCATAGGCTTATCTGAGAAGAGAGAGCGTGCTATAGATGAAAATATGACTCAGGTGAATATTGGTGATCAGCTGAGGTGCTGGAATAACTTGAAGGGCGAACTTGGGCTGAAGACATTCCTAGAGTGGGGTGTTGGACTCATGTTTACAACGGCGACGTCATCACATCTTATGTTCCAGCTTTCGAATGAAATCGGTTGCCGCACGGATGTCGCCGATCATCATCGGATTAATTCGTACACATGTGAAAAATGGCCTGGTTTCTCAGTTCGAGGGTGAAATTACATGGCGCATAATGTGATATTATCTGGTTTTAATGCAATCCAACGATGTTATGGACCAGTATATTTCAAGATACAGTATTAATCCGATGTTTTGACATATACGACTTTTTGCACGTAACGGCGGCATTGGTGGTTTAATATTAATTTCATATTAAATCATGAACCGAATTACATATTGATCAGCTGATGTACTTTTAAATATCGCAGTTTATTATTGAAACGCGTGAAATAAGAGTTAGACGCTTGGAGACAGCATACCCATATATGTTATTTACAGTTATTGTGCAGTTCTCAAATTTTGCATCACTGAAGATCCAAACATCTAAATGACTCTGAAAGATTTTCTCCAGCGCCAGGCTGAAAATGGTGAATTGTTTCTGGTGGGACATTGTAAGAGGCTCCGATTGGGTTAGTATGTGAATGACAGCTTTATTTTGACAGTTATTGCAACAGGACTGGGCAAATAACTGAAACTTGATGATATATATTTGATACAGAGAATGGTGATAATTCCCTTTTACGGCATAGTTGTTCACGTTTGTTAGCTGTAACCAGGAAACCTCAAGGGTAAAAAGTTACAGCCTTATTTGATAGGATAATGAAATGGGATCAGAAAACGTGAATGCCATTTTCTTACTTTTAGGAAATGACGGTAAAATTAAAGAATGATAGACGTTTAATAAAACTAATAATATCAAACCCTGAGGGTGTGTCGAGTATGTATCACTATCAATTCGCTTGCTTCACGGTCCTGAAGGTGTGTTGAGTATCACTGTCAAATCCCTTGCTCCACGGTACTAGTCCAAGCAAAAGGGAAATTTCACTTTCTTAACCATTACTCTGTGACCTATATTTATCACATGACTGCTTAGTATATAATGAATACAGCTGTATGATTTGTTCGATGTATAATCTTCTTAACTCTTCACTGCAAAAACATGGCATCATGTAAAGCAAAAGTGTCAAGTCTGAGGCGTATGTTCATCAGAGTCAGTATGCACACTGCGATCATTATTTTTGGCCACGTGATCAAAGCAATCTAATATTTATTCCAGCGTTCGCAAAATGATAGAAATTAATAACATTATATATCAATTTCATTCGAAATGAATACTATTTTAAGACATTATATAAAGTACGGTTTGTAATTTTAAACTTTTTAGGATATTGTAATGAGTCTTTGCGAAGGTATTCATAATAGCAAGCCGTATGTTGCGTTTCATAGGCATACATTTTGATTAAATGTAAAGGTATTAAGCAGGGAAAATTATATCTTTACCATCTGTTTCGGTGGAACCAAGTTTAGTGTTACATAATTCTCTTTCTGGTTGGACACGTCAGGCTCAAGATGTGTTGATGAAAATGTATAGTTGCATACGTGATGTGTTGATGATATGTTAACAAAAGTTAAAACTCTAGTTCAAAGTTAAGGGTAGTAGAATATTTGTTGGAGAAGGAGAGCAGTAAACTTCACAAAAAGACCCGAAAAAGACATTTATTTAAGGAGTTCTCTTTCTCTAACCTCTATGGCAATGATTAATAGGTTGGAATCTTATTGTTCTTGTTCCGGAAACATTCTACCCAGAATGCAGTTGACTAAGCGTTTGAAGGTTTGTAGGTCTATTTATATTGACATTTAACTGACGTAGATTTTGCCACAATAAGCAAATTAATGATTAATAGGATGACAGAGCTTGCATGTTGACCCTATTTATATTTTAATACTAATCCCTTGCATAGGATACAACAAAATTAAAATAGACAGAAATGTTACATTTTCTTCTGAAAGTCTAGAACAATTGTAATTATATTTTACAAAACAGAAATAATGACACAGTTTTCTGCGAGGTGATATGAATATTTTATGAGTTTAACACGAAAACAGCAAAGTCGGTGTCAAGAGATAATGTGTATTTCTTTACAAGTTTGAAAGGGGTAAACGTAAGCTAGAAGAAAGATATGTTACAAAATAACATACAAGAAATTAAAAATGTCGAAATTTTAGGTTTCAAACATAATATGCACAACAATGCTTTAGAAAAGATACCAATTTATACTTTAAATTTCACGATGATAACATCGAGATACGCATCATAACCATGATAGCAAGCTGGTAGTACCATATGAGAAAGAAATAAATGATGTGGGTGAAAACACAACTTTGTATTGGACAACTCAAATATCTTGTAAGGTTTTCAAGATCAGGTAACAGCGATTCAGCTAAACAGATACGCAAATTTTGGTGAACAAGAACAAAGATTTAAAACTACATATTGGCATTCATTATTTGCAATAGTTAGTTTAGGGTCGTAACAGCTGTCAAAGATTTGAAATTGTTCGCACCTTGCAAGGGGTTAAAGAAACATGCAAAGTTATTGAGAAAAAGGGCCCTTATTAGATGAATATTCTGCTGGCTTGTTGAACACTACTAAAGACAAGTTATAGAACATAAAGTATCCCGTGTTTTATACCATTTTAATTAACCAACATTGGAGACGGCATAGCAGGGAAAACAGCGAAAGATATTGAGCAAGACAAAGAAAAAGTCCATACGCTTACAACAATATCAGTTTATTATGGAACGATATTAAACGGTAAAAAATACAATAATTATAAAGAATGATGAATTAAATACCCTTCATAAGCACTACAAAAACAAATCAGATAAAGATTTCCATATAAATGCGTTTATGGAAGTCAAGTGGATGATCAGTGGCAGGCAGACATAGGTGGCATGCAAGCTTTGAAAACATACAACAGTGGATACAACACAATATGATGCATACTCAAAATAATATTGGACTGAACATTTGAAAATAAAAAGATGATTACACGATGCTTTCCAGGAAATCTTCAAATCAAAAACCTTGAAATGACAAGGTTTGATGCGCTAAAAGAGTTGTACAATATGAAAATTTCGCTTGGAGAGGGAAACACTGAATACTTTTCTTCATAATCAGACAAAAACGAGTCTTGAGTGGAAAGGTTTAAGAGAAAGTGCAATACGAGATAGTGGAAATAGTTCACTCAAAATGAAATCAGAAAATGGGTTGGGGTGTTACCAAAGCTAATTGAGGGATATAATATCACTCATCAAAGGTCAGTGAACATGACACCAGTTGGAGCAAGCCAGAAAAAACCCCTCAAAAGTATGGAACAATCGAGTCATTTATTTAACAACATCCATAGCTTGTAAATTTCTGCTGAGGGGAAAAAGAAATGTATATAAAAAACATTACCAGTAATTAACAAATGGCACATATGATAAAACGATACCAAAAGCGTAGATGGCGTCCTATGAGGGTAATAAGTGTCGGTTAAGAATTAAGTGCTGAAAAATATTGGACTTGAAGTAAATTGGCATAGGACACTCAAGCTGTCAACATTTTATTCAATATTTTACATGTCGTTCATTTTAATACAGTGCAGTAACACACGCTGCTTTTATAGATGCAGTAGCGCGTATGTGGGGTAAAGTTTGTTAAAGGCAATGGAATGTCATGTAGCCGAAGAAAGACAACAAAATATTGATATAACGAAAAATATGATGCAATACAACAATGTAAATTGAAGACAACATTATGAAACGATGAGCCAGAGCTATTCCATACAAGACTATCCTTGTGATTGACTCAGTGTTGTTGTCATGGTAGCCGGTGTATATGAAAGTGCATTGTACGTCATGATTGTGGCCAGGTATTGTGGTGAATCGGTCTTGGATAATAACTCAGAAAAAGGACATAGATTAATTTTGTAGTCTCCTGTGTTTCATTAAATTCATAGCACAGGATAAAACAAAGCTATCCTGAGTAGATAAACATGCGCTGTTTACGTGAAAAAGAAGTTGTTTACTTATACATTATATTAGACGTTCCTTTTGAATCTCTCTCTCTCTCTCTCTCTCTCTCTCTCTCTCTCTCTCTCTCTCTCTCTCTGTCTGGTACTAAGAGCCGCAACATCTCTCTCTGGCACTAAGAGCCGCAACATCTAGTGATCACTAACTGTCCTTTTTCAATATTTTCAAAAATCCTATTCAGTTATTTGTCCCTCCTTGTAGTTTAAGCCTTCAGATGTATTCAGATTTTATTTATTTAATTTGAATGATAGTTATGTTTCTTTAGTTGAGAACTAGATCTACTGATTCTCGAGCACTGGTGTCAGATGGAAAGGTTGCAGTCATTGTGGGCCTTTGGTGTCACGTGGAAAGGTTGCAGTCATTGTGGGTCTTAGGTGTAAGGTGGAAAGTTTGCAGTCATTGTGGGCCTTGGGTGTCAGGTGGAAAGGTTGCAGTCAATGTGGGCCTTGGGTGTCAGGTGGAAAGGTTGCAGTCATTGTGGGCCTTTGGTGTCACGTGGAAAGGTTGCAGTCATTGTGGGCCTTGGGTGTCAGGTGGAAAAGTTGCAGTCATTGTGGGCCTTGGGTGTCAGGTGGAAAGGTTGCAGTTGTTGTGAGCCTTGGGTGTCTGGTGGAAAGGTTGCAGTCATTGTGGGCCTTTGGTGGCCATCAGATTTATGACATGGTCAGAACATGATGTTTCCGTCGCCATTGACCTTAGCCAGAAGTTGTTTCTGGAATGCATTTACCATATTAGGAGCCGATGAATATTTTTACTTAGCTACGGTCAATACCGCTTGATATTGACTGGTAGCATCAATGCAGGAAATGGGAATGTTTTTGTACAGTGTGTAATAAATGTTATTATGGACGAGAAAAGTATGAAGTAGATTCAAGCCATATCTAGCAATCTATCCCCATACAATGTAAAGGAAGTCAGTCTCCACTATCAGATTTTGAACAAAATAAAAGGTGATAAAAGAAAATGAATGCTGATTCAGTCATCAGGATATTTAAAGTTCTTCCAAATTTGATTTAAAGAAGAAATATTAATTAATTGCACCAGCAGTTATACCTATTTTCAGAACAAACGTTTTTCTATGTGCAATTTTAGCATTGTATAAAACCTTTTGTTGCAAAGAAATACAAATCATTTAATATATTACTAGTCTTTGTAGCATGTGGATGCAGTAAATTGCAGTAAACAATAAACCTTTCACACGGTATGGATGTATGTAGACGCAAAGCATAGTGTAACATGAAATCTCGCACAGTCAATTAAACTCGGCAGTGTGGGTGGCAACATCTGGTTATAGGATTTTCTATTAGCAATTAATAAATGAAAATGTACAAGAATTATAATATCAGCATACAAATTTCATGTTTGCAAGGATTAATCAAATTATTATCGTATCGGCATCTTAAATGCACAAGTTTGATATTAAATATATATTACACAGTCTGTTTCCACTATTGAATTACTAAATTTAGGAGTTCAAGGTTACGAGACAGATGTAAACATTGCAGAAATGTTCCTGGACTACAGATCACTGTAATACAAGAAACTGAACTATGTTGCTGGTGCCGACGGTCATACCAGCAACTGAACTATGTTTTGGGTAGAGACATTCATACCAGTAACTCGACTATACTGTTGGTGGAAACAGTCATAAGAGTAACTAAACTAACTATACTGTTAGTGGAGACATACCAGTAATTGGACTATGCTGTTGAGGAGAAAGTCACGCTAGTAACTGGATAATACTGTTGGTGAAGACTGTCATACCTGTCACTGAACTATGCTGTTGGTATAGGCAGTCAGTAACTAGACTATACTTCTGGTGGAGACAGACATATCATTAACTGGACTATACTATGTTTATAATTTATTGTTATAATAGATGCTACATTATCTAGCATTACAGGAGTGCCTTCTTGCAGTGGAATAACGTCTCACGGTTGAAGTAGGAAAGCAGGTTTAGCAATACTATTCAGAATCTAGTCAGTAATGAAATACGCCATCTTGAAGGGTGTAATTTTTCTAGTCAGTAATGAAATACGCCATCTTGAAGGGTGTAATTTTTCTAGTCAGTAATGAAATACGCCATTTTGAAGGGTGTAATTTTTCTAGTCAGTAATGAAATACGCCATTTTGAAGGGTGTAATTTTTCTAGTCAGTAATGAAATACGCCATTTTGAAGGGTGTATAATTTTTCTAGTCAGTAATGAAATACGCCATTTTGAAGGGTGTATCTTTTCTAGTCAGTAATGAAATACGCCATTTTGAAGGGTGTATCTTTTCTAGTCAGTAATGAAATACGCCATTTTGAAGGGTGTATCTTTTCTAGTCAGTAATGAAATACGCCATTTTGAAGGGTGTATCTTTTCTAGTCAGTAATGAAATACGCCATTTTGAAGGGTGTATCTTTTCTAGTCAGTAATGAAATACGCCATTTTGAAGGGTGTATCTTTTCTAGTCAGTAATGAAATACGCCATTTTGAAGGGTGTATCTTTTCTAGTCAGTAATGAAATACGCCATTTTGAAGGGTGTATCTTTTCTAGTCAGTAATGAAATACGCCATTTTGAAGGGTGTATCTTTTCTAGTCAGTAATGAAATATGCTATCTTGTAGGATGTAACTTTTCCTTTACTTTATATGTTGTAGTTATCTTGCTCCTTTGGTCAAAAAGTGGTTATTGTTTCTTTAAAAGCTGATGGGGTACCAATGTCTATAAAAAGTTTTTATAGACCATGATTCAGCATCACCATAAAAAAATATGACATTTTTTCTGTACACACAACATCCAAATTTTGTTTATTTCGTCCAACTCAATGCGATAAATGTTTTAAATTTTTAATTAATAAAAACCATAACTTTTTCATTTAGAGAAATATAGACGGAAAGTAAAACATTGTCAATTTGTTAAAACCAGAGCTTAACATGTGAAGATATAAGAGCGAGAATATACAAAGAAACGAAAGGTGCTGCAATCAGACAAAGAGAAAAGAACTGAAACAAATTCACATATCTCAAACGTGATGATCTATCGTTCATATATCGCTGTATAACTGTTTTAGGTAAATTGCTCTTTTGATCCAAAAATTACATTGTTTCCATTTGCTTTTAAAGATGTTGAAATAATAACGCATATACAAAGTTGTTAGGGACCAAGAATCAGAGTTACTGGATAAGAATATGACGACATTTTCGTACAGATGTAGGATGAAAAGCTTGGACATTATCTAACCTAATGACAGAAATGATTTAACCTCTTTTCTACTAATAGGGTAGCTTTTTCATTTGGAGACTTATTTAAAGAAGCCAAAAAGTTTATCACCACAATTTACCATAAAACATTAGGTTCCTCTCTCACTGTTGCTTTGAATATGCTTTTGAGAGGCTTGCAACTGGTTCAGCAACAAGCAGGCATATGCAGAAAGTAATAAAGTTAATCAATCAAGTTTCTTTTAGTCAATTTACAATCGATGAATTGAAGGTAAGGTATCCCAGAGGAACAACACAGCTGTATCCTGCTCTTGTTTTGTTCTTGAGGGACAACGGTACTTTTAGTTGACAATGGAAGCAACATTAGACTTCAATGACATTTAAATTAGCTTGATTAAATTCATCAAACACTATAGTGGCATTGGAAAGAAACACAAAACCGTTTATAGAACACTTTCAAGAAAATACAAAATGCGATAAGACCAATGAAAAAAGAGAACAAACTATAAACTCTGGATACTGAACGCCTTTAAATATAGAAACAGAAAATCATACACAAACTTTTGGAAAGAAAGGAAGAAATTAATAGATAGTGAAAATCACTGACCAGTTGAGAAGAAAATACATTATGTTTAAATACTGCATATACAGGTATGTGTACGTATGGGTATACACTTTATTATTTCCTTTAAGGACCAACAAATACCAAAGGTTTTGCCTACAAATAAATAGAAAATTGATATTACAGTAGATGCGGTCCATGAGGAAGTATATGTTTTTCTAATTCGGTTGTTAATATTAATGGTAAACCTTTGAATTAATTACAATTACAGAGAATTAATTTTGTTGTTGTTTACCACAATATTTCCGATAAGTCCCAAACAATATGTTCTATCACACTGACGACAATAATGAAAATAAGGGCTGTTTTAAAACTTATGGATTTTATAATTGAGAGAAAGTTTAGACGATGAATGTCTGAAACATAACTCAATAGTTAAAATCACCTCGAGTAACAAACCGCGGCGTATAGTACCTATTAAAATGCATAATTGTTAGGATTCAATGGCGAGAGAACTATACAAGCACCTATCACATTCGAAATGTAACTTTTCTCATATACTTACATGTGAACCATACCTGTCTGCCACTCCTTATATACAAGACATAAACTATTTTATTGGGAAATCATTTTCTCGTTTGCTTGTGTAATGTATAGATAGCATGTTAAATTAACTTTAGTAAATTTTCTTTTCTTTTAGTGTCATTTAAATTCTTCCCATAATTTATTTATTGATATTTGTATAAGCAACTGGCCCTTCAATCATTTAAAACGGTATAAGAGAAGTCATATAGTACTTTATACTTCATAAATTGTCCTATGGAGCTACCAACAAGCCAGCAGAACATCGATATAAAATAGGTACTTTATTTTCAGCAATTTTGCAACGTTTTTAATTTCTTCATATGTTGTATGAATGATATTTTATGTTAAAGTTCTCCTTTCTTATGGTCGATTCTAGCCGAGCAACTTCAAATCCTGAGCAACTAAGTTGTGCTTAAATCTGACTTTATCAACCATAAATTCCATATCTGTTTTTATTTTTATTGAATGATTATAGACTTTATAAAATTTATTACGGCTTTCAAATCTGCTATACATTTAGCCGAAAACAAATATGCATTTACCCACATATCATTTTTTTCTTCCTGGTACTTTACTATTTTAGCCATCTTCATGTTAATTTTTAGGATAATTACCTTGACACGGTCATAATTAAATCATTATCATCGTTTGTAAGTCATTTAATGATCGCATTTTGACAAGATATGAATTTAATATTTTATAGGATTCATGTACAATTCTTATAATTGCATAACGAACACCAAGAAATAAATCACAGAGTTATAGTTTAACAATTGTTTGCAGATCTTGTCAGGCTTAAGAATATATAAGTATTTTTTTTTTCTTCTGATGTTATGAACTAATAACATCTAGTTTTCGGCGTCGCATAACGCGATTTTGACCAATTTATATGCTTCTTACAAAGGCCAGATTTATTCATGTGCTGCTCAATGACATTATTTATCTTTGTTTAAAACACTCCATTTTGGTTTGTTTCACTGTAAATGTTTTATTTTGGTTTTGGTGTTGTTGTGTCGTACACGAATATTTAGTGTTAATAAACTACTAATCACTAGAACTGTTAATATATATTTTATATGTACTTCTCTTATCCCTATACAATTAGTAGTTGGTGTAAAACAATTATTAAACTTACTATAGAGTCAACACTCTCGAATTGTCACGGTCTTAACTACTCCCAGTTACTCGGAAATTTCTTGATCTATGCAAATGAAATTCGATTGGTGTGTTTACATCCAGAGATAAATTACCTGATTAGTTTTTGTGCCGTTTGTACCAATGTTGAACGAATATTTATAACCCATATTAATGTTGTGCTCAATCAAGATATTTTCATTTAACTTCCTATTTTAATGGACACGTGGTACAGTCATTATGTTCTTTGTGTTGCATTCTTTTCTTGTCATCTAATTGAAATGGATGACAGAAAAAATTGTGCTTACAATGAATCCTTTATTGTTATCAAATGTTATATTTTTACAGACGACAAATTCAAGTCCTTGTATCATGACTTTCTAGATCCATATGATCCTTTTTTCTACGAAGGGGAGACGTTGTACTCGGAATATTTCCCAGACGCCTTAGAGGTGGATGTAACAAAGTATGATTTTCATATTCCTCATTTTGGTATAATTTGCTTTTAATGATTGTGATATAAAGTGTTATCATACGCAAAGATATCAAATGTAAACTTGTTTATAATTTGTTAATGAAACATTAATTTATTTACCTTTTAAGACTTGCACATGACGTATTTTAACCCATAACTGGTCACAACATGCATATCTGTTTGACAATTATATTGTACTCTCACAAGCTAGTTTCATATTTGGTAATATTTCCAAAGTACGATAATGAAAGTTTGAATGCTAACAAGCTAAAATGCTGCCAATCAAACTCAGTTTGCACCAAGACACTCGAGACAACCTGGCGTTTATGTAAAATGCATCAAAACTCATATATTCGCATATATTTAACTTTGTGCCTTATACTATAGTCTTAATATACCTCCCGTTTATTTGTAAACCCCTCCCCCTTCGAAAACAGAAAACTTTAATGTGATAAGAAAGTGCACAGAACTTAGTCAATTAAGTCATTTATTTATAATTTCTAACCTGAATGTCACCAGAGTGGCCCTAACACTGGCATTTTCTTGACCTTTCATTCTTAACGGACTTTCCATACTAGCACTGCGCCATGTTGTGTACGCTATGGGTGAATTGGTTTTCTCAGACAACATTGTGACGTAATTCTTCCTATTCGGTAACTGCAGAATAATTCCGTAAATTAACACAATGTTGACAGTTTAGAGTTATATCCCTTTGCACACATGTACGTAGAAATTACATCGCTTGTTAAATCCACGTGAAAGGCAAAGTTGTAGTTGTCATTATTTTCCTTTGCTTGATTCGACATTGTAAATATCGGAAGCAGACGACATAGTATTTTCCTTCTATGTACATACATGTTTTGTAGTGCTTACACCCCTTCGCTGAAAATGGGCTTGTCCAGGAACTGGAAATGAATGACGAACAGGGTATTCTTTTACGCTGAAAACTTCCGTTGAATAAAACGCGCAGACGATAACGGTGTTAGGGCCCCACCTGGGCATAATCAGGTTTGAAAATATAAATCTATAAATGAACTGAATAAGTTCTGTGCATCTTTTATCTCATTTGTGCTTTTCGTTTTTTAAATCGGTAAGAGGGAACAAACAAACGGGGAGGTATAATCGATTATAAGATACTGCTGAAATACCCGTTGAGCATAAGTAGTGAAAGCAATTTCTATTTCCAACACAGGTGGAACCAATACTTAGATGGCGAAGGAAAGGAACACCATATTAAGGTTGACAACCTTGACACATGCTTCAAATCTGATCCTGGACCTGATAGCTGCCATTGTTCTAGTGACATTGATCTTGTCCCACTGCCATTATCGACAACACTAATCTCTGGACAAAAGACTCCAGACATTAGGACGAGTAGCGACAGCAATTCCAGCCGAAGTCTGAACACCGGTGAATCTCTTTCTCAAGACGCCGTCTTCTCGCCGACACCATCTAGTGGAACTGAAAAAGAGACCACGAATGAGGCTGACTCTATAGAAGCTGTCTATAATGAAGCACACTGTCCGTCAAATAGCTTTTCCGCAAGAAACACGTTTTTACGTGACCACACATATACTGAAGTCGTCTCTGATATCAGTGAGCCAAACATATGTGGACCCAAATCCATATTCCGGGATTCATTTAGTTCATTTACGTCCCTGACAAATTGTAACGATGAAAGTCTTGGAGGACATTCCACTTCCTGTAAAATTTCTACTCCAAGCTCTGAAGCAGGTATTCAAGAGTCCTGTTTGAAAATCAAGGGTGCAATCTCTGATGGATCTTGGAATTTTTCAACAAATATCAATGTATCAGCAACTCCTGACCTTGCTACCACTTTAGAGAACTCAGAAAGACCTTCTGTTAGTAAGATTTGCTCAGTAGATGATGGTTTAGCTCCAGCAGAACGATCAGATGATCCTAAATGCCCTTCACACTATGACATCAATATCGCGAACGATTTCGAAATGTCGACTGACACTGCAGGAATTTCTATAGCGACACTTTCGTCAAATGAACGAAACCCATCGTATTCTGAAACAGTGAACAATACAAGAGGCACAGAAATCGCTTCAAAATATAGTACTGAGCAGAATAATTCATTTCCAGATATAATTATTGCACCTGAATATTTTGATCATCTTGCAGCAGCTGTAAGCTCAGCTTTAAAAGCTGTGGAGGACCCTTTTGTTGGGGCGAATACTGTCGAAGAGGAACTTATGAAACTTGACTGTACTGCCCCTTTGTTAATGGCAGCACAGAATAACTGTCATCAAACAGATCACGATCCTCGTCAAGAAATAGTGGAACCAAATGTGAAAGAAGAAAGACATATGGAAAGACAGGAGCCATGTTGCTCAAATGTATCTGACGCGTCTGAACTCGAGTCAATAAAATTCGAAAATGTGCAACCATTGGAAGTAATCGACGGAAATAAAACTTTGCGCGTTTGGAAATCAGCAGACGGTAAAATTTTATGTCAGATGCTGGTTTCTCCTGAAACAATGAGCAAGGAATGTTGGAGGATCGCTCCACACGTCCGAAGCAACAAAGAAGAAAACTTCATGGGCAAAAAAAGGTCTTTCAAAATACCATTTGGTTCTTTAGGTCTTCCTATAGCTGAATTGGAAAATTCATGTAGACTCAAAGCTTACGCTGATACAGCTCTGAAAGATGAAGTCGAGAAAAAAGAAGAGGTAGCACATCCTGAAATGTTTACAGTTAAATGTGATGTATCTGAAACTTTCAGCCACACATCTAGTGTACCAACGAATAAAAGCAGTATTACACCGACTGACCCATCTTTTACAGAGTTTCAGTCTTGGGGATCGTCAGCTTGTGGTAATGGTCAGGTGCTATCTGAGGGCTCGACTGTCAGTTCGCTTTCCACGAGCGAAGATGCGTTACGTTTGTTTAGACCATTGCCTTTAAAATCATCTGACTTATGTACTGATCTGGTGAAAACAAATGATGTAACAGTATCCTCGCTGGATATAGGCACATCAGAATCGGCTTTGAGTCGTAATGTCAGCGAGGATGGAAATTCTAGTTCGTTTCTTATGAATCAAGAGTTTCACACCAGTGAAGACACGTTTGTTGAAAACAAAACTTCAAGTAATGTCCAGTGCACACCGAAGACTAAAAGAATGAGATCGGTAAAAGAAGAAGCAACTCATGCCCAAGTAGGAGGCGAATTAGATGTTGAGGGCAACAAACGTATGGCTGGAGTTTACGTGGATCATGAGCTTGATTCATATGGAAGTCAGGATGATCTTAATTCAAACTGTAATGATCAGCAATTCCTCAACATAAAACCCTCAGATGAAACACTGAAGGACATGAAAAAACTACTCGAAGACAAACATTTTAATACACTGATAGTCAAGGAAGAAAATGCATCAATTCACAATAACGATAAAAGTGGTGCAAGCTGTTCCACAGGAAACAAAGCCAGAATGTCTTCTCCGTACAAAAGAAGAAGATCATCAATCGGCGTCCAAGTTAAAAAGGCGACCAGACGCCGATTTGTGTTGTAGAGGACAGACTTTTAAAATGTATAACATTGCAAACTATCTTAATTCATAGACCACATTTACTGCTTAAGATAGATCGAAAGATTCCGATTTTTCATTCCTTGAGAAAAGCTTATTCTGATATTCCTTAGTATGCAATTCACGCACAGCATGATAGCATAGTATTTACTTATAAGGAAGGTTGTAGATTTAGGTGTTCTTTCCTGTTCGATATCAAATTGTGTAACTGTAACATAGCTAAATGTAATGACAAACTGTGTAACTACAACATAGCTAAAAGCGATGACAAATTATGTAACTATAACATAGCTAAATGCGTATATTACTGCTGGTGAATATTTCGGTTGAGTAACCAAGTTGTTTAATAGTGAGATTGTAAATCAAAAGGATAAATCAAGTTGGGTGTCAAGCTGAAATAAACGAAACCTCTGTGTAATGATAAGCTTTTACTGTATGTTATACTGTGAATTACTGGATTTTCTGACAGAAGTAATTTTGATATTTCACTGGAGTGAAACAATATCATAAAAGCACATATAAATACTCGTTACATGGTATAAAACAATATCATAAGAGCACATATAAATACCCGTTACATGGTATAAAACAACATCATAAGAGCACATATAAATACCCGTTACATGGTATAAAACAATATCATAAGAGCACATATAAATACCCGTTACATGGTATAAAACAATATCATAAGAGCACATATAAATACCCGTTACATGGTATAAAAAGACCTGGAGTAACATGGAAAGCTTCAGCTTTAAATAGTTACTTGAATCAGATCGTACTTCAGAATTTTGACAATTAAATAATATGAAATATTTTTAAGTTTCGGTTACATTTTCTTCCCACACCCACCCATCCCCAACCCACTCAACCCCCAATGGTTAGATTCTTATGTACCTTAGATTGTCTTCAGACGCAATAGGTTGTCGGATGGGTTAATTTCGAGTTAACCAAACCCTATTTGTGTCTTGGGCAGGTTAGTAGTAGTTCAAGATGACTGACCAATCAGCGTTTAGAAAGGTACATTTACGTGTATACGAATGTAACTCGCACACTTACTGCTTATTTCAACATATACAGGTAACGATGTTAGATTGGTGGTGTTGGTGGGAGAATACGGAAGACTTAAAATGGTCTTCACATACATTGAATATCACTATTCGAATGATATGATCGAATTGTAGACCTAACACATCTGAAACTGTTAAGTTCACTTCACAAATATGAATGTATCAAATTGGGATATTATACTACTCATATAAGATATATGAAGATACTAAATTGTAATACTGTACTGTTCAAATAATAGAGATGAAACAAGGACATTGTGATATTGCACTTTTCATATGACAGACATGAAGATACTACGCCATTCATTTAATGAACATAAAATCGCAGTGTTGCACGATAACGGTGCGTGACACTAGGACTAGTCTCTTATACGGTAATTCTCCCTTTCCGCCAAAGATCCAAGCTGTGAAACTCACTTTCATGCCAAAGAAGGCTGAAGCATGTCATCGCTGTATTGATCACGCAGATTCAGCTGGATCTCAAGTAACCATTGCAACTACTTACACATCCAAATCTCAGACTTAAAAAAACAAAACAAAACAAAACAAAAACCAATCGCATTGCTTACACGCGCTATACCCACAAACATGCCTATACTCTATTGCACACAAGAGGGGTAATAATAATGAATTCGGCTTTTTGTTTCGCTTGAAAATTGTTTGAGTAGCATCTTTTTTTCAAGATATATGAGTTGTTCTAGAAAGGATTGTTTATATCTGTGTCACAAAAGTTCAAACTTAAACCTCAAGTCAATTTGAGGATACAATGTGTATAAGCACAACTTCACTTCACATTTTTACAGACAGACTGACAATTATTTTCTTAACAAGTACAAACACCATATAGGATGCATAACTTTCTTCCTCTCCGTCCTGTTTAATGTCTATAAAAGTTTTTAATCTCGAACTGACAATTTTACTTTTTCTCCCAAAAGTATATCCAAGGCAGCATCAATACCTTTAAGCTGAATATGAAAGAAATGAAAATCAGGAAATGAAACTTTTAAAAAATATTTTTAAAATGAAAATTTCAAATGCAAATTAAAAAAAAAAAAATGAAACGTAAAAAACCAAATGAAAATGGAAAAGCCAAAGTTGAAAAATGAAAATTGAATTTGAACTTATAAAACGAAAGTAAAAATTGAAAATGATAATTATTAAACGTGAAGAATAATTTAAAAATGGAAATTGAAAATGAAAATTGAAAATGAAAATTGAATAATAAAATTGAAATACAAAATTAAAATAAAACAAATTAAAAAATTAAATGAAAATCAAAACTCAACGTTATAATATAAAATCAAAAACAAAATTGAAAACTTGAAATTTAAAATGAAAACTAAGAAATAAAAATTGAAAAACCAAAACGACAATTATTAATGAAAATGAAAGAGAAATTTGATAAAACCAAAAATTAAAAAAATGAAAATTGAACACATTTTGAAATAAAAAATTGAAATCAAATTCAAAAATGAAGATTCATAACTAAAACTTGAAAATGAAAATTGAGAAAAAAAAATTGAAAATGAAAATTTAAAAAGATGAAATTTTAAAAAGAAAATTGAAAATGATTAAAGAAAATGAAAAATTAAAACCGAAAATTCAAAAACAAAAAGACTCCTAAAACAAGTCTAGAGTTAGTGTAAACTTAAAATTTGCCTTAAAACAGAATCGTCGACACCGTCCACGATGGTAAACAGACAAAAGCACCGCATTTGTTAATAACATTTACTTTTTGTGAGATAATTTATAAGTATATTTCTGGGTATAGAGCGTGCAAAGTACTCCTATCCTTGTTCATGTGTGATAGTGTGTGTTTGAGATTTCAATCCCCTTCGTTTACATCATAGCCTCTTGAGTGTAGTTTATTTGTGTATTTGTAAGTAGAGTGTGTGTATATTCCTATCCCTTTTCGTTGGCTAGTAAATGTGGGGATACTGGCTAGTAGACGAATGGGTGATGGTCGCTCTAACGGCGTATTCAATAGTAAGAGTGGGGTATTGGTCACTCCAGTGGTATGTTGATGTTATATTAATAGTGTTGGATAGTAGACCAGTGTATCTAGTTTATAGTTTTAGTACTGATATATTTTTGTTTATAAGCAATTAAGAAAATCTTTTGATAGTAGGATATACTCACACCAGATCTTGTGGGTAGCATGTTCGTACCAATAACAAAGGTTTGACTTGTGTGGGGTTTGCGAATTTACACATCCATAACATTCTTGACTACTATTCTCAAGATAAAAGTCAAGATACCTGCTATATCTGTAAATAAAGGATATTGGTCTCCAGATTGTCCACATCGCTAGAGAAAAGGAACCCAAACACAGGAGAAAAGAGAGAAAAAAGATCTCCGTTATCAATGCCAACATCGACTGTCGCATCCAGTGTCTCAAAACAAGGAGAAAGAGCTATCAGGGACAGCAGAATCAGAAGAAAAACCCATTCCAGGAAACAAATTCAAGAAAGCGAGACAAACAGAATAAACAGTAGAAGTAGGAAGAACCCTTACCCGGAATGATATTCAAAAGAGAAAAGCAGTCAAAAGTTAACTTTGTGATGTGTTAAGCAATTTCACTGCTATTCTGATTTTACAAGAATACACCAAAGTATATCTTTTTCATGTTAATTTTTCCGTGTTGATACTGAAAAGGTACTCAATTACACTTACAGAGACAAAGAATGGCGTCTTGGGTATTGGATTGTAAATGTAGGGTGTTCGATAGCAGTCGACTGGGTGTTGGACACTCAACCTTTCTCTTTGGCTAGTAAGTTAGGGGTGTTGGTCACTCGAAACGGTGTGACATTTTTAATTTCCTTTTACATATCTTTCATAATTTTTATGCAAATTTGAAAAGTTTAACAATTTGAAACGAAAATTTGTAATTCCTAATTTTGTCCGAACATTTTTCATTCATCGCTAAATTCAGCATAAAATATTTCTTTCTTTCTTTGTAAAACAGTGTAAATTATTAAAAATTTTTACAATGGGTAAACGTTCTTTTTAAAACTTATATTTTGGAGGACATTTCCTGTAATTTCCGCAAAGTTCCGTATTAGTTTCGAAGTTAACATTACTTGTATTCTCGACCATATTTTAAAATTTCCCTGACTTTTCACTCTCTGATTAAGTCCAGTACAGTTTCGGAACTTGGGTATTACTTCTGGTCTTCGCCAATATTTTTCTAAAACAATTTTCGGATGTTTTCTTCGGTCAACGCTGAAATCTGGCACAGTTTCGGAATTTGAGTTATTTCATTTCGTGGGTGAAACTTAACTACGTTCACTCGTGGATTCGCTACTCATGATACATTGAGTGTTCGACCCGCTCAATGAAATATATCCGTTATTCACTCGTAGCAAGCAAATTGTCTCATAATCTCGTAGGGGAAAAACTTAAGTATTTTCACTCATGGCTTCTCCACTCATGAAAATACTGAATTTTTCACCCACTCGATTAAATATATCCGTCATTCACTCATTTCAAGCAAATGTCCTCTATATCTTGGACATATCCACATAGGCTATAGACACGGCGTGTTGATGGTAAAATATGGTGTGTTGGAAAGTAGATGACTGGATGTTGGCCACTACACACGGTGTGTTGGATAGTATGTGGGGGACACCGGTCACTAATTTTTGGAGCCATCACATTATACCGAAAGGACAACGGTAATGATGCAATTTGGCGTACTGATGGTATTAGTAACGGTAAAGTTACATTATCAAAATTAATATGATGAATGCTTGTGATAATCCCTTCAGTGACCGCAGAAACGGGTTTGTTATCTTTTTGAGTCCTGGGGGCACATCACCACTGTCATTTCACACGCTCATCACAACGTTCAACAATTTTCATGGCAAAACACTGCCCAATAAGGTACCAGCCCACCAAAACATGTATTCATATCATTAAAAGAAACAGCTATGTGCGCATAAAACGTATGAAAATTCTATCCGAAAACATAATGCATCGTGAAACGGGGTCCATCTCCGTAGTAAAATTATAGTTAATAATTGAGGAGTATCTGAAGTGTCACTGTTTCAGGAACCCACTGAATAAATTCTTGATTTCGGTAATATTCATATTGCACATGTATATCACACGCTGTGTCGTCCAAGGACAGGCATCAAAACACTGGCACAAGTCTACAAGTTTCATTCATTTGTGCCTGATTTATTAGTTTTCGTTGAAACAGCTGGACATGGTTAAGTAGTCTGTTTTAGAAGTTTACTTTCATGCACTTGTTTACTCATCCACCTGTTGCGGGAGGTCGTGGGTTCGATCCCCGGCCGAGTCATATCAAATACTTACAAAAATGGTACTAACAGCTGCTTCGCTTGGCGCTCAGCATTAAGCGGTTAGTGTTAGGACTTGTCGACCTGGTGTCAGAATAATGTGACTATGTGGGACATCATGCTACATGTCTGCGGCATGATGCCCCATTGCAAGACATCATTATAAACTGACACGCTGCAGACATCGTAGCGATATGACTGAAAAATTGTTAAAGCTACGTTAAAATCCAAATCACACACACTCTTCGACTACGTGGTACGACTATCAAAAGGCCTGGCCGTTCAACCAATCTTGACTTACTCACAATAACAAAGTCAATCATGTGCGAGGTATCTTCATGCGGGATAAACTTGCATTAATTACGATTCCACGCAGAAGAGAAACCGCCGTCGTCAACCTGGATTTGATAATAGGACATGGAACTCGTGCATAGTTCCGGTTGCTCTAGCTTACCAACTATCGTCAAAATGGCGGTATCGGTAGCAGATTCATTGGAAACTATTCCTAACAATATTTCTGAAACCTTCCTACCTTACTGCAAGAATCGTTCAGATCGTGTGCTAAAGAAAGGATTGAACTAATGATATATCCATGAAATTAGGATATTCGATGGCGAAAATCAGGTGAAAGTTGCAACGCGTTGCTGGTAGTCTTTGAGAAAGAAACAACGAGCATTCTTACAAACTTCAAGTAGACATTTCTCTGGCAGAGAACAAAATAACAGAATATTTCTGTTCTTGTATGTTTATTGATTAAATCAGAATTTCTAGTATGTCTTGTGTAATTTTAAAATTTGAAAGCAAGCTTTCGCTACGTATTCGCACCCATTAAATTTATATCGTGCATGTATAATTAAAACAGTATTAAAATTTGTATATTTATTATATTTTGGGAAAACGTGTTATGTTTTTAATTTAATTGTTTGTTTCATAGTTTTATTTTTTTATTATTTCACTACATGCTATTGTAATGTAACGTTGTGTGCTGGACGTGACCTTATCCAAAATTGAGTTCATTTCTGCTTGACCTGATTGATTTTTTTTATATTTCATTTTATGTAAACAACTAATACTTAGCTATATTATTCTTATGTGTATGGGCTTAATATCAGGATCTATTAATAGAAGTAAATATGTTTATTTGGGTTAGGGTTTTGGACTTTCCTAAGTGAATTTTACAGGGTAGGGTTTTGATTTTGTTGTTGTTGTTGTTGTGGGGCTTAACGCCATTTTTCAGCACACGATAGGCTATACATGGCGGCCAGTATTAATGGTGGAGGAAGAAACCGGGAAATCCGCGGAAAGAACCACCGACCCACGAGAAGCTACTGGCAAGCTTTCTCACATATCCACATTCGCTGAATCTTAGACTCGAACCAACGCAGACAGAGGTGAGATGGCAGTGATCCGTAACGGACAGCGCTTTAGACCACTCGGGGTTTTGATTTTGTAAACATCAGGATCATTTTAGAAGGTCATTTTCCATTATGTACTGTTTATTTTAGAAAATGCTAATTGTGACCCGAGGTCAAGTAGAGAACCATATAATCTTGTAATTGTATGCACTTGGTCATTCGTACTTTAACATCTAGCAATTTCAAGTTGTATATTACATGTTGTGACAAGTAGTTTTGGGCTGGAATAGCTTTTGTTCAAATTATTGAATTCAAGTCATTATTTTCTCTGGAAATGCAAAAGTGCTCTGATAAAATTCTTGGATTGAGACATTCACCGGATTTTATAGTATATTCAAGCCTGGAATTATATTTCTGTGATTCAACAAAAGATTGTTGACACATCAACACTTTAATAGCTAGCACAGACATGTCATCGACTTGTTTTGGAATTTTCTTTGTTTTACTGAATTTTTATTCAGGACTTTAAATTACAAGGACTTGTGTCTGTAATTCTATGATTATTTTGGGATTTAATCCGCAATACCGTAAGTTCTTTTTTCTCATTTTCACTTTTGTATTCTACGGAAATAAATTGTTAAATTTTACAAAGCCTGTTGTCTTTCACACTTTTCTGTTACTTGTTTTAAGACCATAGACTCATAACACATTAAAGTTATATTCAACAAATAAACAGTTTATACAAAGTTTCTCGAGTGACTGAAGGGATAGTTTTTTGTTCTTTGTGCCGCGTTAACGTGTGTAATCCCCAATTAGACAAACATTTTATCAGTGTATCATTTATAAACCAGTGAATTTAAATTCCTTCAGATCAATGCAAAACAATTATTTATCGTAATCTCTTAAAAAGGAAAAAATAATAATAGCACGTCAAAATAAACAACTACAGGCACATTCACATTTGCGTCCGCTTTTACTTTTGCTAATTGGTGTGACTCATTTTATCTTCCTTCTTTGACGTCATAACATTGTGCAAGTAATATAAAATCAGAAATATGTAAGAGATAAGATTTAATGGAAGTCGGCATGACAAAAATACAATCAATGGCAGGACGTAGATTGCTGTTATTTACAGTCTCAGGCCTAATAAACATAAAAGTATATTATTACAGTTTTACCAATTCATAAAGTTAAATGACTTTTTTTTAGCTTCATGTGAAACAGTTTATTTTAACAATTCTATAAAAGTTTAATATAAATTTCAAAATTCAATTTATCAAGAATAGATATTGAATATAATTAGGGTGGGAATGGTTTCAAAACCCCACAACCCACGGTATTTTATTAAAATTATCCAAGAAAAAAATTTAAGAGGCTTTTCATGTTGTGTTTTTCAGATTACATGGACAATGTTCCCAAGATATTGGCTTAATCAAGTCACTAAGAAAATCCAAACCTCGCAATTTTAAAAGACACCTGAGAAGCAGAGTTGCACAAGTGTTCAACAGCAATCGCATCTGCCTAGAGGAACTAAACTATACATCAAACATGTTACTGATGCCAGACCACAGACCCCCCCCCCCATTTGTTGTTAACTTTACACGGATTACAAGTAAATGCTAAATTTTGAAAACCTAAAGAAACATGATGCAGGATTCCAATATTAAAAACTGAATTATATAAAAAAAAACCAAACAATCCAAGGTAGACAACAACAACGCGTACACACATAATCGTTTACTTTACTGCATGCAATATTTTGACTAAAATAAATTATACAATTACAAAATAAGCTTATAATTAACATACATTTGTATTTCAAACTTTCACAAACACAACAAAATAGTCATTAATTTAAAACTTTTGTGTATTTATACGTGAAATATAATTTTAATTAATGTATCACTTCCAACGACACTTTTTCCATCAGTGAATCCGTTCAGGATAACGACAGTCTGCATTACATGTGCCCCAAGCACAACGGCAAAACCATTTTTCTTTTCCTAACAAAATTTCAGTGATTTTCTGCGTAATCTTTCAAATTCCTTTGCAATGTAATAAGAAAGTCATCAAATGTGGTCTTTTACTTCTCACCAAATCTGGTGGATAGCTACGCGTAACTAAGCAGTGAATTAATCCCTACTTTTGATTTGTCAAAAATAATTAATGTGTCAGGTTTGATTGACAGGTCGGAACTATTCATTGGGCCACACATGTAGTAACGCCTTGATATCATTTGTATTTTGACTTGTGCAGGCTTGCACAACCACTTGAAGGTGTTGATTAATTAACTCGAGGCTATGGACGACAACCACTGTCGTATTAGACTATGCCTTTGCAAACTAGGCTGCACGGGCCAATGTATGGACATCTTGTTCTTAAAGCGTTGCGTGCACTCAGGCGTTCATCAACACCATGCGCGCTTGTTGATTTGATTTTGTTACTTAGGAAGAATGCTTACTAGTATAAAAAATTGCCTATTATTAACATTTACGGACGTTACTCACAGGCGCTGATGTGGATCTGAGCAGGTGTGCAACTAAAGCGAATTTGCCTAGTTGCTGCTGACGTAGACCTGGGCGGGCTCATGATTTTCCCAGATCATACTGGAAAACTTAAAAGTGTCCAAGTGGGCATTCAAGACGTTATTTTAAAGCTGCGAGGCGCTTTCGCGAAAAGCCTGGCCGAATTCAACGACATCAGGGGTATAAGAAGACTGGTATGTCGATGTCATGAACATACTTATTCATCTTAACCGAAAGTGAACGCGGGGGGGATACACAAACGATAATAGAAAATGATAAGCTACATGATGGTCTGCCAATAACACATACCATCTACAGTAATGTTATATAACCTTTTTCATTTACATCAACTGGGTTGTTGGCCTTCCGAGATGAAATTCAACTCGAAGGACTTGACATCTGTCCGTATGGGTACTTAACTGTGTTTTGTGATTATGCTAAAGATTTTATTTATTATTGCATGTAAGTGATGAATTCTGAACGCAGAAATCAGACTGCGCAAATTGCCGAAGGGGTGTTGGATCGGCTAACAGCGATTGCTAGCATCGATGGCAATTTTTTTCCACTTGTCGATGAATATAAGCATCAGAGTGGTGTTAACCAACCTACGTATAAACTAAACAATAATATTGTTAAGGGTCAATTAGAAATCAACCGTTGGGATCAACCTGATGTACCAATACCGACACGAATCCAGCTTGGAATCACTGCATTAGCACGTGGACAGCGATGCTGCCGATTTATCAGGTCTTGAGGGGCCACCGTAGAGATCAAACCATCGAATATGAATTCCAAGTCAAGCTGTGCCAAACTAATTACATATTTTTTTGTGCTCCAGCAAGGTGTTGGAAGAATCCAAGGTGACATCCCAACGGAGGTGAAGTGGTGGGACCTAGTGCTTCATACTAGGTCGACCAGTGAAGATCATGGTGAAGAGTCCCTATCCCGGGTTACAAACTTGAAGGACAAATCTTTACCTATTTCACTGCTATTATAACCATTTTCCATCTCTGTCACAGTGAGCTTTGTCTTTGACCTGTTACCCCAGAAACCGAAATGCTTCCTTGCATCAAGTGCAAGTCAGTCATAAACTCTGGTGACCGCAGATGTAGGAAAAATCAAGCTATCGTATGGAAACGATATTTCTTATCTGTAATAGTGACCTTGAACACTGACCTTTAGCTTGAAATCCATAGGCTCATTCTTTACCCTAAGTGCAAGCCATCCATGAGGCTGTATAGCTGTAGATGGTTAAAAACTGAGTTACTGTGCAGAAACATTTCTATGAATACTTGACCAAAGATGCACCAAGGATTTATGATACTAGCAAAGACAGTTATCTTGGAGACTTTTGGAAAATGTAATATTGGGTAATCTCAATTCAGGCTTGAACAATTGGGATAAATAAGATAGCTAATTCTGCTATTGTATGATTAACACATATTCCCTGAGCAACAAAATTCTGTAATACTGGTTTAACCGATAGTTTCTGTAGATGAAAATTCTTATTTAATTAATTGCTACGTTTTTCTGTCTTTCCCAAATATTCACAATATTAGGTACACGAATAACAGCTACGCTTTCACAACTCTACAAGAAGCAAGTGTTTAGTCTGAGGAGTATAGTTATGGTAACGAGTGCTTCATCTAAAGTATCGATTACAGTTATAGGCGGGGCCCCGAGTGGCCAAGTGGTCTAAAGCGCTCACCGTTCAGATCACTGCCATCTCACCTGTCTTCGTAGGTTTGAGTCTCGGGCTCGGCTATCATGGGTACGTGAGAAAGCTTGCCAGTAGCTTCTTGTGGGCAAGTCGTTTTTCCAGGGTTCTTCCTCCACCAGTTACACTGGCCGCCATGTATAACCTACCTTGTTCAGAAAAATGGCGTTAAATCATACAACTAGTATAGGCAAAGGAAGTACCGAAAGATCGCTTTCCATTGATTTTTGTTGCTGTGGTTAGTTTTTGTTTTGCTTGTAAAGTTCAGGTCTCGAATTTATTGAAATGTTAACTCTCACTGTGACCTCAACTTTGTGACGCAGTACTTGACTATGGCACCTGATACTGTCAAGTCATGATGCACACTTGGGCAAAGTTTCATTAAAATATCTTTAGTGGGTTAAACATTATATGCTGAAAAAGGATTTGTGAGCTTTCGGTTATTGCCATTTTTAGCACATGGTAGGCAGTATATTTGGTGGAGGAAAAGCCTGGGCAGAACCACTGACCCACATGAAGCTACTGGCAAATTTCCATACCCCGGACAATAATACATTATAGAAAAATGGGGAGTAAGCGGGGGAGGGATAAAAACAATTTTAATTGTACAAGTATTATTTCAGAGTTCCCAAAATAGAGACTGGTTATATAATAACCCAGAATGTTCCTTGACAGGTGGAGAAATCGCTGATAAGGGCTTAGGTCCGATTTCACTTGGCCTGGGATTATTCCCCAACGAGCCTTCCATTGCAGTGACAGGACCATTAGAATGGCACATCTAAGGATATTTTTGTCAAAATTCTAGATCATGGACAACCCTAAAAATCCTCAGGTGAACTGCCATTATGTACATCGCCTCAAGTGATCTGCTATTAATGTAATAGCCTCGTCCTGGTATAGGCTCTGGGGTAGAGTCGAGGTCAAATGAAGATGGGCATGTGAAGGTAGGCACCTGAAGATCTATGGAGACCACCCATTCATTGCCCAATGTCTAAAATCTGGTGACTGGGTAAGAGATACCCAGCGACACATTACCCGCTGACCAGCCAAAGATCAGGCAGATCTGACAACGAAAAACAAATGAAGGGAATGGGAACTATCTATACAAATTAACCCCTTTCAAGAAAATAAAAATGTGAATAAATTTGTCAAGCTGATTTGTGAAAGAAATCAATCTGAGACACGCTTAATGACAACTTAAATATAACTCGCCAGAGGTTTAAACAGTATCAACGTTTCAGATTTGGCTGTGGCTGAAGGCCCTTTTTTTGACTATGGTAATATTTTACATTAACTTCATTGTAACTGATATTCAGCATAGTACAAGACTGATAACAATGATTATATTGTCATCAATTATTATTATGGACCCAGGATCCAGATGCTGATGTTCTGAATGTGTGTACGTGTATGATTTGGATTTTTAATATATCTTTAAAAAAATTTCAGTCATATCACTAAGATGTGTGCAGTGTGGCAGCTTATAGTGATGTCAAGCACTGGGGCATCATGCCGCAGACATGTAGCATGATATCCCACCCAGTCACATTATCCTGACACCAGGTCGACAAGTTCTAACACTAACTCTTAATGCTGAGCATTTAGCAAGGCAACTGTTAGTACTATTTTTTTAAAAAAGTCTTTGGTATGAATCAGCCGGGGTTTGAACCCGCGACCTCCTGCATCTGAGACGGACACTCTAACCACTAGGCCACCGAAGCGGCCGATGTTCTGAATGAAGACCTATGTAAAATCGAATTGTGGGCCATTGAATGGTTAGTAAATTTTAATCTTAACAAAACGAATGATCATAACCAAGAAAAGGATTCAACAAGAGTTCAACCTCCGTATGTATGTATTACAAGAAAGGAATTAAAGCCCAGGTCTTTGTATATTACAAGAAAGGGGAATAAAGCCAAGGTATTTATGTATTACAGAAAGGGATTAAAACCAAGGTATTTGTGTATTACAAGAAAGGGATTAAAGCCCAGGTATTCGTGTATTACAAAGGGATTAAAGTCCAGGTATTTGTGTATTACAAGAATGGGATTAAAGCCAATGTATTTGTGTATTACAAGAAAGGGATTCATCACGAGTTAAAACCAAGCATTGATGAAAACTGACACTATAGTAAAATCATAATTTATTCAAAGTGGTGGGTGTTGCTCTGAGATTTTCTGTCACATGTACAGTTCTAATAAATACTTGGGCTCAACTCATAATGAATCCCCATCTTGTAATGCAGGAAATAACAACAAAAGTATGGAATGATGTATTGTTTAGTTTTAAATTCAAACTCGAGTAAATCATAGAGCGTTTTCATTTCATTTTCATAAAACCTCCTTTGGAGTACATGTATACTGAGACAACTGCAGACGGTGTGAAATAAAAAAATTGGAACAGAATAGTATAAGTTGAAGAATCATTTGTGGGGGAACAACTTTCAACAAGACACAAAATGCACCCCATGGTATCATTCTTGCAGACCTTGGTTCCATTACATGTCCAGCAGAAAATAGCACAATTCTGTCATAGATATAAGCTCCAAGCACCTTTTGCCTGGGCAAACTTGAATAAAATTTCACTTTACAAAAATTGATTACTGAGTGCAATCTTCTTTCTTTTTGGTGAAGATGAACAATTGATCATTGTATCCCTTCAAATTTTACTTAAACAGGAAAAAAATAAGGAGCCGCCGTTTGCTACCAACATGTCCAGAAATTAAAGTAAAATTTTCATTAATGACTTTCACCAGTATGTAGTTCATTTAATAATGATCTGTTCAGAGATCATGTCATGATATAACTGTTCACATGGTTAATCAGAAACTGTACAATTTTCTTTTAGACTGTACCAAATATATTGTCATCAGGAACTATACAGTAAGTACACTGTCCCAAAAATGTATACACATTTTCATTACTAATGGACTTTCGGCAAAGAAAGAGATATTCAGTGTTATCAAAAAATTGACAAAAGCTACAATTTTGTCTGGTATCTTTTTACTAACACTTTCCTGGAATGTATGCTTATGTACATACATTATTGAAACTCAAAGTTAAAATTAACTTGCCACCAAATTTTTTTTATCTTGTCTATTAGGAACTGCATTTAGCAACAAGTTTCTACTATCATGACTTTTTGTTTACTAATACTATTACAACAGTGTATGTACAATTTTACTTTATTTCATTAGCGATAATCATATTTTTCATTTCTCTCAAGGATTGTTAATTAGGAGAGTGAGCTCAAAATAGCTCAACCTTGTAGATCATGTCTGCATCCATAGATGTGAAATTTTTATGTCCATTCTATATGGTGATGTTCACAAATAAAAACTGTTTAACCAAGCAGTGTTATTTACTGAATGAAGCTTGACATAAATAATGTGCTAACAATGGCAACACTGTCTTTACTACAGATTCAGTTGCATCCTCCTCCTTGGGGAGGCAATTGTTAAATTTATAATGAAACTACAACGGGTAATTTGTTGTAGGGTTTAACGCCATTTTTCAGCACAATATAAGCTTTACATGGCGGCCAGTATAAATAGTGGAGGAAGAATCCGGGAAAACCCCAGAAAGAACCACCAACCCACGAGAAACTACTGGCAAGCTTTCTCATGTACCCACATTAGCTGAGGCCGAGACTCGAACCCATGCAGAGGTGAGACTGCAGTGATCTGTAACGGTGAGCGCTATAGACCACTCGGGGTCCCAATTTACACTGTATAAACCTAATGATCAATATGTGTTTAACAGTTAAAGAAACTTTTGATGGAATTGTATTGAAAACATATTTAAATTTGATGAAATTTGATCTTTATGCATTTTCTTTTAGAACAAGTTTTACAAGGTTTCAGTAAGAATAGTCACAATGAATGGTATATCAACTGCTTTTGTACAAACAGGAAAGCCATAATGGTTTTCTTTGTTTTGTAATGGTGGCCATATCTGATGTTGTACAAACAGGAAAGCCATAATGGTTCTCTTTGTTTTGTAACGGTGGCTGTATTTGATGGTGTACAAACAGGAAAGCCATAATGGTTTTCTTTGTTTTGTAACGGTGGCCATATTTGATGTTGTACAAACAGGAAAGCCATAATGGTTCTCTTCTTTTCTTATAAAGTTGGCCATACTTGTTACTGTACAAACAGGAAAGCCACAATGGTTCTCTTGTTTTTGTAATGGTGGCCATATTTGATGGTGGATGTCCATCATTTGTACAAATCTGTCGGGTACTGATGCTCAGCTAAATTTGTCCAAACTGGTCAAGTGGTTTGAGAAGTCTAAAATAGCAAATAATCACAACTGCAGGGCCATACGATAGCTCAAATGGCCTTACAACCTCAATACAAGAACTGTTTAGACTGCTACCACAACCACTGGTAAAGTGACATCCGTTTTTTTTCTTGCAATTCACAGACAAAAGGCCTTGTCTGTCAACTAATAAACTTGTATAGAATAGTGTTCAATGCATTGGCAATTTGCACAAGAAATAATTTTTGCAAAAGTATAATTTCATCAATGTATCTCCATTATTATTTGCATTATGACCACAGAATCAGGCCTGAAGGTTGCAATTTTACTTGCTGACTTGAGCCCTGTGTCTGGGACTTTTACCATAAAACGCATCTTCAAGGCATTATGTTTATCTAAATACAATGTAAATATCACTTGTGTTGACAGCAAATGCAGAGGAACTGATATCACAATATAAAACATGAATGTCTCAACAAAACCAGCACAAACCTCACAAAGTGATATGCAAAACCAGCACAAACCTCACAAAGTGATATGCTTTAAAAAATAGTCCAGAAATCACTCCAAGTCCAAGGTGTTTTGCTATGGTGGAAATAACGGGACATTTTCTGTACTCATGAATAACTCGTTTCCCCTCTATGCTGACAAGGGACACAGATATATCCAAACTTGGTGTACACTGTAGAAAGTCAAATACCACCTACACTGAAATCCAACCCTCATAGTTTGATGTATGGCTACAAAAATTTATAACGGAATCTAAAAAGAGCCAAGAAGATAATTTCTACCAGAAAACATAAATTTTTTTCCCCCACAAGGGCTGTTCCAGTAAAATATACTTCAGACTCGGGGAAGGCACTTTCAATGTGGAGTAGCTACCCAAAGATGCAATTTACAATTCTGTATAGTTTTCATATGAACTCGTTAAGTAATCAGAGTACATACTTTTTTAAGAAAAAACAGCCTTCCCAGGGTACCATATATGTTTCAATGGAACAGCCCTGATAAAACTTGTGGTCAGGCTCTTATATTTGTCATAAAACATGGAGTTGTGCTTATTATCAAAGATATCTTTGATCAATATTTGTCCCCTAAAAGTGAGATAAAAATTGCAGGCAGTAAAAAGCCAAGTCATTACAAAGAGGTTTTAATTGTAAATTTCTGGTAGTAAAAAGCACAATGAACAATTTACCTCATAATAAAACTTGAAAAATAAAATGATTGGATAAAAAAATACTTTATGTACTAAAATCTGCTGCAACTACTGCTGCCAAAAGGAACAGTTCTCAACCCCCCCCATAATGATCAATACCCCTCCACCCCAATAAAAATCAATAAATTTGGCAACATCATTTACAGCATGAATGAACACATTAGTTAAAATGTAATACTCAGAAAAACACACTGTGCAAAAAAAAGAGTAAAACTTCAAATAAAACAATGTAACCGTGTACATTCCTTAATTTCTAAGTCAAGAACAAAAATGAGATTTAGAGTGTTTCTCTACAGCAAGTGCAGCATGTATCAAAAACAGTGAATTGTTTTCAGAGAATTCTTTTTAAAAGCAAAATTCCCACCTGCTACCTTGTAATAAATTTCTCAAAAAAAATAAAACAAAGTTTCAAACTGTCTGAACTTGTTACTGAATGCACAACATGAACACATACATTGTACACTTCCTCTAAAGTACAGTAAACTAAAGAGGAATCCATTGTAAACATTCATTGGGACCAGCAACATATTTTTATTAGTAACATGACTACTTTAAAATCATTAAATGTAGGTATATTACTTTAACAATTCTTTGTAAGACTAAAAAAGCAAACTATTATGTTAATGACAATAATACATTTTTCAAATCATCATTTGAAAATAGAAAACATATAAAAAGCCCAACTGGATCTTAGATTGCTCATCTGGCCAAATAGCTGCCTAATCCTCAAAAGCAAAAGCAGGTAACCAAGAAAATTGTTTCGTAGGAGGCCTGATGTGAAAATACCTAAATTTTTGGCTAATTTCTGATAATTTCTTGTGGAAAAAAGTAGTTTTTAATTTTATTTTCCATAACAGTGGCTTTCAAGGAAGGCATAAGCATCACTTGTATAAATAAGAGTGGCTTTTATGCCAGGATGGTTTCTGTAAAATCTGACAATTTCTGGGGAGTTGGCATTTTAAATCTTACAGTTTAAAAGTTTTATTTTTTAAAGTTTAAAAATAACATTAAATGGTTCTCTTACAAATGGTGAACTATTATGGATGCAAGCATTCTTAAAAAAAAAAATGAATGTGGAGAACTTTCAATGCCATATAACATATTTAACTAGCAATATTTAAGCAAAGATACAGGATTGAAAACTAAAATATTCATGGCAAATCAACAACGGCAAATGTTACTGACAATGTTGAATGCAGACAGAAATGACAGGAAATTTAAAATCACTATGACCTTAATGACATCTATACTTGGGACAAACTGGCTTGGTTCACAAAATGGAGCCCAACAAGTACACTTTGTGTCAAGCTTGTACATGGATTTACAGAAAATATTTTTTAAAAATACAATGATAATAAAACACTCATGAATGTAACAATGCAACTGTATCTTGTGAGACAAGACAGTTTCAATCTGGAAGTATCACAGGGATATATGCAAGTCTCATGGAAATAGGAAAAAAATACCATTTTAAAGGCAGTCTACATTACATAGTATTTTACAATTTGAACTAGAAGTTTTGTAAAAAAATTACATAAAAAAGGGACTTCTTACATGTTATTTCCATATTACATAAACCAGAAACCAGTCTACTGAGAGCTGCAAATAGTATACCAGAGCAATGATGCATGACCAAGTAACTGGATTATGAGGCTAATATGAGCACAAGCTAACTGACTACCTTATTGTTGTGGTCTTGAGTTTAAGGCCAAATGCAAAATGTTTTTATGAGGTGTTACAAGTAAAAAGAAAGGATCCAAGTTGTTTCTTGATGGCTTTTGAGTCTGCATAAAATTCAGCCAACCTTCAGATCCGTCATCCCTGACGAAACCTTCTCAGTAAGGCAGTTGATTTTTTCTGTAAATTGGGCCAGTTTTCAGTAAGGTGTAACAAACTATCGTACTGCTACTGTAAAGCTAAAACATATTTAAAAGTTTGGAATTTGAAACATGCAGCCATGGTAAAGATTATGTTCAACTAAAAAGTTTGTACAGTACATGTCTACCTTATTTACCACTAATACAGTACATGTCTACCTTATTTACCACTAATACAGTACATGTCTACCTTATTTACCACTAATACAGTAAATGTCTACCTTATTTACCACTAATACAGTACATGTCTACTTTATTTACCACTAATACAGTACATGTCTACCTTATTTACCACTAATACAGTACATGTCTACCTTATTTACCACTAATACAGTACATGTCTACCTTCTTTACCACTAATACAGTTCCAAACCCTATGCAGCTAACTGGCTTGTTGCTTTCTCTCAACTTGATGTAATTCTTGGAAATGTTTCTTTCCATTTCACATGACAATGGCAATCATATCTCCCACCATGAGACATACTCAAATTGACATGTCATGTCCAATAAATGTAATTGTGTCCCTTCCTGATTTTATTTACAAGAATATGAATGAATATTACTTTTTATTCTTCTGTGCTGATTATCAAAACTTCTTAAGAGGCTTATTTTCCCTTCGGTCTTCAACATGCATTGCTTGCTGGATGCCATTTTAAAAAAATTCTATAATCAACAGTTTGATCATACAGACGCTTTGCATGAAAAAAATGTGCAGTTTAAAGCATCTGAGGCACTGCTGTTAAGTTAGACTGGTTACCGACTACTTCCACTAACTCTGATAAGAAACCCGGATCCAAATCAAACACAGATGAACCATTTAACAGGATTTTTTGGCAACAATCATTTTTCTGTAGTTTTTGCTTTTGTTCCACAAGTCCGTATTTTAAGGGTCATTTTTGTAAGACTTATGGCAAAATCATAAGGGTTGGCAGGTCTGAACCTTAGGCAAAGGTGAGACTGGAAGAAGACTGACCAAACATGATTTCAGTAGAAACACTAGAGTTACTATTTGGAGTTTTGGTATTGTTTAATTCTTATTGCAATGTACAAAGAGTCTATACGAATATTTACGGGCAGCTCACACAATTTTCTTTTGTTCAGTTCATGTCAAAATGCCAAAACAGGAGCGTTCTCCAAAGTCTAAAACCAACACTTTCTTAAAAAATTTTTGACTCTGCAAATACATCCAAACCCAGTCACAACATGGTTGTCTTGTCATTGCCACTTACAAAGTAAGTCAATGGGGAATCTGGACCTGACAACTATTGAAAGCCTGTTGGGTATAAAACTTAATAATCACAATGGTTGTTATGAGTGGTCACCAGTTAGTGATCTTGAGAAGGAAACTAAATAAAAACATCTCTGCAGCAAACAATAAAACTTGTCCTTTCTCACTTAAATGACATTACCAGACCTGCCAACCCTGACGAGTCCATCTCTGCATGAACAAATAGGTGCAGTTTAAAGTGTCTGGGGAGCTGCTGTAAAGTTAGTCTGGTTCCCTGACTAATTTTACTAATTTTAACATGAAACCCAGATCCATATCAAACACTTGTGAACCAATTATCTGTATTTTTCGGCAACGATCATTTTTCCGTAGTTTTTACTTGTATGCTGTAAGTTCGTATTTTAAAGGTAATTTTCGTAAAACTTACGGCAAAATTGTAAGAGTTGGCTGGTCTGCATTACATGAATAGGCATTCACTCAATATTACTGTAACATTTTTCATCAGAATCTGATTAAAATTTTTATAACTTGCTTAAGAGAATACATTTTTAACAATCCTTTTTTTCTTTTCAATCCCTTAAATATAAAATTTACGTCAATAAAATATATACTAGATTAAAATCCTATTTTCTAATGATCAAGATGTGTAAATCTGTTGGTTTGGTGTCCTGGTTCTGTCATGTATATTAACAGGCATCAATGATTTGGAAGAAATCTGGATCCAAATACAATCTGGTACCAGTCAAAAACAAGTTTGGGTGACAAGTGTTATATTCAAGGATGGTCTGTACTCTGTCGACTCCATCATGATGCTGCAGTTTTGTTTGTGAAACCCAGTAAGCTGAAGTTGGAGGAATGTGGAGACCTTTATGTGCACCAAGGTAGAGGAGCCACTTTCAGACACTATGGGAATCCCATAATGATAATGAAAACTTTAAACTCTTCATGGAATAGAATTTAGGCATATTCAAAATGGCTGACAAGATGTTTAATTAAACTACTCTTCTCTCCACTTGTTTTCAAGTTGATAGTGCCTGTTCAAAATGTTATCCGATACAATTTATTTTCTGGAATTTTTCTAATATAATTCTGAAATTGGGAATTTTTACAAATTTAAAAAAAAAGCTCATTATAAATGCTCAGACAGTGCCATAACATGTACACAGTAATGGTTAGTTCTTGTCTATGTCATGAGCTCTCCATTTTTGTGGTGCATTATCTCTCCCAAAATGAATACAACATGGTGGTAAATATTACTATTGTTCAAATACAGGCAACATGACACTATACAAAATATCCATGTTATCGATTCGGGGTTTAAAATACTACTTAATAGCAGTCACTCGGAAGAATAAAGTTCATATGTCAAGGTTTCTCCATAGCTCTACATTTTTTCTATCTCACTAAAATGTCAAACAAAAACAACTAAAATGAACACATTTCAAGAATTAAAATGGCAAACATGAAGTGCATTAGAACTACAATACTATGTATTTTGAATGACTACACATCAAATAATTAGCTCTCATTTTAAAACTTCTTAATTGCTAATGAGCATTATGCTACCTGTGAAGAACATCTGGAATGAATATAATTCAGGCTGTCATAGTGTTTTACCTTGCCCCGTATGTCTATAATGTGAAGTTCAAATCAAGAGTTTGAATGAAGACATTTCATACATTAGAAGTGTTCCTAGTTGAGCATTTAATCATATTCAAATGTCAAGTTTTCTCAAATCATATGAACAACTTGATAACAATTTTTGATGGTTTCTCTCTGATGACTGAAAGTTGTCAAAAAATTTTTCTACTGTTTTCTAAACTCTAACTTCTAAAGCCAAGAGTGACAACTCAAGGTAAATGAGACCAGTCAATTGTTTTTTTCCCATCCGCCTTTAGTAGTTCATTACACTTTGAGAAATGACCACAACCAAAGAAACCTCTATGAGCAGAAAGTGGAGATGGGTGGACTCCCTTCAAAATGTGGTGTCTTTTCTGAAATGAAAAATAAAAATATAAATCTCCATAATAGTTAAGATAAAACTTCAGGGACCATCAAAATCTGCTCTTGATATCTGACATTTATTCTATTCACTGTTGGAGACTTTCAGAACAGACAGTGGATTTGACAATAAGGTATTCCACACAGTACATATTTTACCCAATATTGTGAACAAATTGTAGTGTTATACAACAACAAATAACTAGAAATCCATACTGCAAACCCCCCCCCCAAAACGAACAAACTAAAGACGGACATCTGTATGAAATGTTTGGTCAATATCATTATTATATATGTATTTACCTGTCTATTGAACAGATAGTCTGCATATAATCCGTCCTTTTTTTAAAGACTGATTAATTTACTTGTATGCTTGTTTTCCCCCGACAGTCCAAACGTTTTACATGTAAAATACTTTAACACAGATTGTCACATTATGATCAATTAAATGCATCGATCTATCATGTCACTGCTCTCCGTAAAGAATGCAGAGTCCCTCCAAATTACATGCATTGTGGTTAATGTGGTTTCTTTTCTTTTAGTGGAAATAAATGTCTGGTTTTGTATAAGAAACATTTTATCTCAACTTAGCAGAAAAATTACCTGCCAAGGTTTGCAAATTAGCAGGAATTTTTAATTTCATGGATTAACAGCAGTAAGTACCCAAAACATAAAATACCCCCAATAAATGCTGACAACAAATGTTGATCAACTGAATGGTTAAAACAATACTGATGCAAGTATTAGCAGAAATCAAACAGTTGTTAAATTCAATCCCTAACAATAGTCAACACTAAGCCAAAGCAGTTACCAAATCACATTTATATATAGTCTTTTATTTACAACATTGCGTATAAAGTTTTGTGTGTGTGCGTGCGTGCATGATTTGGAATTTTAACGTAGCTTTAAAAAATTTTCAGTCATATCGCTATGACGTCTGCAATGTGGCAGTTTATAGTGATGTCTAGCATTGAGACATCATGCCAGAGACATGTAGCATGATGTCCCACCCAGTCCTGACACTAGGCTGACTAGTCCTAACACCATGCTAAGAGCCCAGTGAGGCACCTGTTAGTACCATTTTTGTAAGTATTTGGTATGACTTGGCCAGAGTTCGAACCCGCTACCTCCTGCGTCCGGTCTAACCGCTAGGCCATCGGAGCCTATAAAGCTGAACCACCATTTGAGTGATCAGTGGTTAGGAGTGGTAAAATTCACATTACACCGCCCAACAGAAAATGACAGAGATTGGACCGAACTGTGACTGAGAAAGACTTAAGTGTATCAGTCTGCGTTCATTTACTTGGCAATTTGATGCAATATTTATTCACTGGTAAAACCACTGATGTATGAGCTTTAATAATGGACTGTAATTAGTGTTTACTAAAATAGTGTTCAACTGGTACTAACATTCAAGCAACAGATTTAGTACTTTAGTTTCTTGAGACTGAAAGTGTGCAGATAAAAATCAGTTTTGCGATCAGAAAAAGTTTAAATTTTACAATGAAAGTTTCTTAACTGCAGTTATAAGTACCAATGTTTTATGTAGATCATTCTTTAGATGGTCAACAAATTGCCAAGATGAGATGGTATTGTGTTGATTGTGCACAGGACACTTACCCAACTTATGCATACCTCCTGTAAGGTGAACTATGACCGAATGCATATCCTGCAAGTGTTCACTGACATTGGAACACATTTTTGTTGATCATATAAACTTCCACCCCATGAGACAAGTTATTTTATGATATCTCAACTTCCAACCTGCAAGTAGTTTAAAGTGAATCTGATAAAAAAAACTTTATGATGATGAACCACACAAGAAACTCCGTGAGGTGATGTGGATTATACATCAAATTTTCTCCAGGGATGAGGATTATCAGGGGTTCCGATAATGCACAAATGTGCATCCCTGACGCAATAAAATTAAAAATGACGCATTAAAACCCCAGCCTAAGAGTCCCATAGGATGCAATAAAAATGGCTGACCAAGTCAATTTCCAGCTTGCAGAAAGGTCAAGGTTTCACAAAACAGGTTTCAAGGATTTTCTACGCCATCTGTTGAGGTCATGCCCATTAATTACGCATTCTGTTCATTTCCGAGTGTAGCCAAATAAATATGGTGCACGTAATCTCGAAAGGATGACACTAAGGATTCAAATTAATTAGAAGATAAACACTACGACAATAAATATTACTACCATTTCTTGCTTTCACGTGGAGATCGGGAAAAATACCATTTGTAAATTTGGATATGTAAAAATAACATTTGCAAATCTGGAAAAGTATTTTGGGGGTTAAACGCATACATGCCAGCCATTATGCTTTTGTCATAATCATTTTATCAAAATAAGTTACGTTTTATGTTTTCCGGTATATGGATTATGCTGTTATGGTAAATTAAAAAAATGAGATCAATAAAAATCAGTCAAAAATTGTCTTTATCATTTTTAGTTGCATCTCTTTAATTCCACTTGTATAAATTTGGGAATCTGCTTAAAAAACATCACTGCTGTGAAAGAATTTTCCTTGTGTTCTATTTATAGCAACTGTTTATGACCCATTTCATTTCCAAGAAAACAGATGGGTTTCATCAATTTGAACTTAGCCTCAAAGATTCATTCTATTCATAATAAAATTAGGTAGCGGACCAGTCTATAGTTTTATAGAAAATGGCACCAGATTATAAGCAAGACGCTTTACAATGTGACTTGTACATATTATACGACGAAAAATGTTGCAAACTTCAAAACATGTCAGATCAGAATAACAGGACAAATCAACACCGTTTTAGCACTTGGGATTGAGTACATGAATGCTCACTGCAAAAAATGTAAAATTAAATTCACGATCATCCAGTTATGTAATTAAGATGCTTTGCCTGATATTTTTGTTCTGGAGGATGTTACGTATTGTAGTCTAAAGAACGGCCTTGTGTAGTGTGTTCCCAAGTTGACTGATGGGATATCAAATTTTAATACATGAATATTAAAAGAATTACAAATAAGGAAAAATCTGACAAGGCTTTGTGTCTCTTTATTTCTGGCATTATAATGGATATTTATCCACCTCATGTATGCCCAACATATTTGTGAGAGGGGACTGCAACTTTTGCTGGTGGAACTCCTATTTTCACCAAAATTCTAGTGAGACCTCTCTCTCTCACACACACAGAGATACACAAGTTACAATAGAAACTTTAACGTGGAACCCTTTAACATCTTGTAAGGACCCTATAAAATTTAAATGTGGTGGTCCTCAGGACTTCATAAAATGTCAATTTAACGCAAGCCCTGATTATATAACACATTCTGTGCAGGAAGTAGATTACATAACACATTCTGTAAGGGGATGTGGATTATATAACAAATTCTGTGGGGATGTGGATTGTATAACACAATCTGTGAGGGGATGTGGATTGTATAACAATTCTGTGAGGGGATGTGGATTATATAACAAATTCTGTCAGGGGATGTGCTATATACAGCAAATTCTGACCATATATTTTAGGAAATTCATATTTTTTCCTTGACATTTTATATACATTTTAAAAAATTTTGACATCTATACTTTTTATCTTCAGGGCTCCAATTAACTTTTTTAGTACTAGCAGGAATTGTTTTAATATTTTCTATTAGATAGAAAAATCAGGCTGTTTTGACTGTTCATGAGTATCTTTTGTATTCTGCACACAGAACACTACCAAGAAGCTTCCAATTCATTTTATTACAGACAGCAATTTACTGGTATTAGGACTATATGGTCTTAAAACAAAAGAAAAGACTGAGAAGCAACAAGCTTTAGTAAAATTCAACAAAATAATTTATTGCCCTAGAATACAAAGTGAAAATGTAAAAAAAGGGAACATAAGGTATTGTGAATCCCAAATAATCCTAGAATTACAGACACAAGTCCTAATGATTAAAATTCTGAATAACCTTGAGTGGAAATCCAAATTAAATCCAAAGATAAAAATGCTGATGTGCCTGCAGTGGCCCATAAAATGCTGATGTGCCAATAGTCATTTGCGGGATCACAATAATACAATAAAAGAATTAAATCCTTATTTGAAATTTCACTATTAATTCAAGCCTCTATTTCCAAGAATGTAATTTTTGATAAGCACTCAGTATTTCCAGTGATTAAATAATCTGAATAAATTCCAGCCTAAATGAATTTCTGGACACATCATTTATACAACCGATTCTGCAAAGATCTTAAAGCAAAAAATAATTAATTTCAAGAAAAATAAGATTTTATAGTCCTCTACCTGACCTCAGGTCACAATTAGTATATTATTAAGAAAAAAACTAATGTAAAGTTTGTTTCTGGAAGGTTCATAATGTTTACAACATAAAATCTAAGTTGTAATGTGAAGTCTATTACCGTATTTCATGTATTTTTTTGTACCCTTTAATTTTTGTACACAATCCAGTTATCAAACTAATAATTATTTAAATGTACATTTTTTCATACATATCGCTTTGTATTTTTCGAAAAATCCTTTAAATTATCGGACATAACATTTCTACTAAGAAGATTTGCATTTGCAAAAAAGAGCGAAGATACCATATAGCCATTTTGTTTTTACAAAAATTAATAATGAATTGTTGCTGAGAAAATACATTGACTGCATAAGCTCTCTTATGGTCACTACAATATCTACTGGCGTTTTTAACAACTGGACAAAGGCTTTCACAGAACATAATCCTTAATAATAGTTAATTAGTTCTCCTTATTAAGTCCGTCACCATAACAAAACACCACATGCGTTTTAAATGAGTTCGAAAGCCCTTTGGTGTTTTCTTATCCAACAAAAATTATATCTTGAGTACATGCTGAAGTGAAGGCCACAGACCAATGATGAACTAGTCTTACTGTTTCATTGTAGTCTTATGAAAATAAATAATAAAAACCATGTCATTTTCTATTGTCAATTTGAAAATCACAGACTCCTGTTATGTATATGTAATTAAATTATTTGTGTGTTAGTTTTAAATTTCTTTTAATTTTATTTCTGTTTCATTACATTTTATTGTAATGATATTTTTATTGGATTTGACATTTTTCCCAGTAAATTCAGTTCAGTTCTTTTAGCCTGATTAGAATGCAAAAGTATTGCTTCATTGTATTTTTAGCTGGCCTTGGTTCAAAATTTGGTAAACACAGAGTGAAAATCATTGGTTGTAATCTAGGTCATACTTCGCCTACGTGTTAGTCTGAATAAAAATGTCTTATTTTTAAATTCATTTTCAGTGTGGGAATCAGATTCTTAGCTAAGGCTATATTAGCCTACATAATAATTGACTTGTAGTAAGTGACCACGTGACCCATCACGCGGGTCTGAAATTGCATTCTTAGTAGGGATTTAATTCTCAATCTCAGTGTTTCCGAGTCAGTTGTAAATAATACCTTGAGGCTGAAAGGTATTCCTGTTGTTGCCATTTAAATTGAGTTTTTTATTTAAAATAATTTATTCACCATGGAAAATACTCTTCTTCATCAAAATTCTTGGACAAAGACATTTAATAAAAATTATTTGGAATTATATTCTTGGTGACTCAACAAGGAACTGCTGACACATCAGCCCAAAACAGGTTATAGAGGACGTCATTGCCTTCCATCTTGGAACTTCATCAAGATTCGAACTTGGATTCAATTAGAACTGTTTAGTGATAGGACTTATATTTTTAAATTCTAGGATTAATTTTTGGATTATATTCACAAACCATAAGTCCTTTTTCATATTTTTACCTTGTTTTCTAGAGAAATAAATTATTTTGTTAAAATTTACAAAGCTTGGTGACTTCACTCTTTTCTTTTGTTACTTTTGTACGAGCCTACACGTAATACTCTGTTAAATCGATTTGTACATATAGAATCTTTTAAGTGCTTGTATTGTTTTGACTTGGATATGATTAACATTTTGTTATAAATCTATTCTACAATATACTCCTGTATTGTTATCTTTATTGGCGAGTTTGAATAACAATTAATGTGTATGATCGCTGGTCTTTGCAACATCTGCTGTGTGGACAATGGCCACAATAGCACATTGACAGATTTTCATTTCCCTAAAGAGAGCTTCATTTCCCTAATTGGCACCTCACTGATTTGACCTCTTCTGTCAAATCTTGCTCTCTATCTGGTTTCAACTGTAATAACCAAAGCTCTAAGCCTATTTAATTAGCGTGTAAATAACACTGCACAGCCATGTGGTTATTGTAACAATGTATATCGTAATTAAAACAAGAATGAATTGTTGATTTTAGAGGTGTTTATTGATAATGGAATATACTTGTGTCCTAATACATGAGGATTATCAATTATCATAATTGTCAGGTAACTGGAAATAGTCTGTTTTCTTCTTTGCAAAAGCTACAAATAAAAACTGCCCTGAATATATACGGTCTTGTACACTGACAAAATTTTGCTTCTCTCTCTCACACACACACACACACACACACACACACACACACACACACACACACGCACGCTCATCAACTAAAACGTGTTTTTAAGTTCTTTATACTTTTTTATTGTAATTTGAAAATGAGGTTGTTGTTGCTGTAAGAATACAAGTTGCACTTTGTTTCTTGACAATGTGGACTCATATTGTTGCGCACAATTTACCAATAAGTAATACCAATACATGTTCAGGCCATCTTAATCATTTTGCCAACATTACACAACTTAACAGCTACAAAGAAATATGCTCTAAATGCAGACAAGCTTGCACACAGAGATATTATGCTCTCTCTCTCACTAAAAACAAAACGAAAATCTTTTTGAGTACTTTATTTTTATTGTAATTGGATTCTAGAGTTGAGAGCACAATGAGACTGAAAATATACGGGTTTTTTGGTATGTTTGTACAATTAGGTTCTTGAGTAGCGTGTTTGTAGAACTTGTTTGGGTATGATGCCTTTATTTTTCGTACACGGTCAGTACCACAAAATGATAATTATTTATTTTACATGTAATTTTTTGTACACTGAAATTGTTAATTATTTTTTCGTGTGCGAAACATTACATGAAATATGGTACTAAAATTACAATATAAAATGTAGTAAACAACAGTAGACCCAGCTTTTCATGGGGAATTTCCAAAGTTCTGGACTCACATTGAGATAAACATGCTGCTTACTAAACTAAAATCAATTATTCAAGTCAGGAGGAAAATGAACTTGATTTTGGACAAGGTCAAGTCCAAAATATAATGTTACATAATCAATAGCATATAATGAAATAGATTTTAAAAAAACCCCACAAACTAACAAACAATGCAAATTAAATATACACAACACTGGCATATCAGGATTTTAACTTGCAAAGCATCAATTTTGAACCCTGTACCTTGTATTACTTCATGTTTACGTTTATTTGGAAGGCTTCAACTTCCTAAAATTCATATGTGCAATCATTTGCACATTTTTATAACTTTGCTTTTGACTGGCACCATAAAAACATTGTCATGATGAGGTTCCATTAAATGCTAATACACACATCTCACATTCAGTTGAATTACAACTACAGGTAAATCTTAAATCACAGATAATTAAAAACATTGCAGTGAGTTCAACATGTACTTTCAACATCAGTTTCACTTGAAAGGAAATTCAATGTAAATAAGGATGAAATCTATTTTTCTCAGATAATTATCCTTCCTTTAATTTTCAATAATAATATTACTGAATACCTTTATGCCTCTTCTCTCTCTCTAAGCTTACTGGTCATGCATTTAAGTTAAGGCAGTGACAGGAACTGGCAGCTACTGGATACTGTGTATATACGCTTGTACTGGAAAAAAATGCTATGCTTTATACATTTATTTTTAGGAAATGAGAGAATAATTCATAGGACCATTAAAACCATGATGTGAATTTGAAGGTGATGCTAACTGTTCCACCAGAAATGTGATACAACTCTTTATCAGGTAATGCAAGAAAGAAAACTAACCTTGTCAATAAAAGCTCCTTTCTTCTGTGCATATGAACCCCACAGAATAAAGACAATTCCAGATCGATTCTTGTTGAACCAGGATATTATAGCATCTGTAAACTTCTCCCAGCCTTGATCTTTGTGGGAATTTGCCTCATGTGCTCGTACTGTCAAGCAGGCATTAAGTAGCAGTACGCCTGTACAGAAGTTAATGAAGAAGGTACAAGGTTTTTGTTGTTAAAAAATTGATTTCTTTGAGTATCAGTCATTTCAGTGAAATAACCTATGAATATATTATAATCTCTGTGATAGAATTTGGTAAAAAATTAAATTTGGTACCATTCCCACTGTTGCCGACTTCAGGGCATTTTTAAGAAATAACCCCGGATTTAGCAAAATATCATGAGAACAAAAATTGATTACATGTATTGACCTTTCATCAATCAGCAGAAATTGACGACTGATCACTTAACTGATTTTGATTTTCATCACTATGTCAAGGTTATCTGCGGTCTGGCCAGTTCATGATAGGTAGTAATGTTTGAACTGGTTCTAAATACTTTTTCACTTGATTGCATACTAATGTGCAATTACCATGTTAATTGGATCAGAACTTAAAGAACAAAGAAGCTAACCTTGTTATACCAACAACCAATGATAATGATGAACTGAATAAAGTAGCATCTTCTTTCTTTTAGATTTATCTCATCAAACTTTCTGAAATGACTCAAATATTACCAATTCTGTGTGTGTTTGTTTGTGTGTGTGTAGAGTTTGGTTTAAATACTTGCTAGCTCTAATATAAGAGTAAAACCACATGATTGGGGTACATTAATTTGCTGTAAACCTTTTGTTTTAATTACCCTACTGCCAAACTGTACCAGAGAAGATTTTTAAAGAAGAACCTAATCATGGCCTATGTGCCAGTCCACCCCTGAGCATCAATAACATGGGAATTTATTTAGCTTGAAAAGACGTACATTTTACAAGTACATGTTTGCACCAAGTTACATGAGTGTCCAAAGTGAACTTGAAACTGACAGAAAAGTAAAAAAAAAAACAACGCAAAACATATCATAACATCATACTTTATCTGGAATGATGTTGTATCCGTGAAGAAACACTGATGTATTGATTACCATGACCCTGTGGCCAACAGCACCCAAGAAATAGGAGTGAAATGATTCACTGATGCATTTACAATTTTGCCATTGTGATACAAAAACACTGATAAAAAAGGATACACAACCAATACAAAAGGATACACACTGATACAGCTACACCAATATAAATGGTGGAGAAATGACAACAAAAAAAACCAGACACTCAACTTCCTTCAATGGCCAAGAATAATTATTAGCTATGTCTCTTTATTTTTTAAATTGATAACTTATCTGAATGAGCTATGTATTTGCTGAAAGTACGGAGTGGAGGATTTGTCGTAAGGCATATCCACTCCCACACCTGTCAATGTATATCAAGGCATATCCACTCCCACACCTGTCAATGTATATCAAGGCATATCCACTCCCACACCTGTCAATGTATGTATCAATCTGTACAGTATCATTGGTTACATATCATGACAAGAGGCAGCACAGACATGTTTCATCCTTAGTGACCCAAATGCAAAACTTCAAGTCACAACCATGAAATCCAGGTAAAACCAACCAACCTTCAGCAATTTAATATTTTAACAAACAAGATGCATCACCTAGCTAATCTACATGACTCCCTTACCAGCATTATACAAGAAAAGGTGAATGAACTTACTCTTTAGCCAACTGTATTTCAGGAACTGACAAAATTATTGAAGTACAAGCAAAACAAGTTTAGCATCAAGGTTAATCTAAACCTTAATGTGCCAAGACTGTGGAATAAATGTAAACCTTTATGTGCCAAGACTGTGGAATAAATGTAAACCTTTATGTGCCAAGACTGTGGAATAAATGTAAACCTTCATGTGCCAAGACTGTGGAATAAATGTAAACCTTAATGTGCCAAGACTGGAATAAATGTAAACCTTCATGTGCCAAGACTGTGGAATAAATGTACACCTTAATGTGCCATGACTGTGGAGTAAATGTAAACCTTCATGTGCCAAGACTGTGGAGTAAATGTACACCTTAATGTGCCATGACTGTGGAGTAAATGTAAACCTTTATGTGCCAAGACTGTGGAATAAATGTACACCTTCATGAGCCATGACTGTGGAGTAAATGTAAACCTTAATGTGCCAAGACTGGAATAAATGTAAACCTTTATGTGCCAAGACTGGAATAAATGTAAACCTTTATGTGCCAAGACTGTGGAATAAATGTAAACCTTAATGTGCCAAGACTGGAATAAATGTAAACCTTCATGTGCCAAGACTGTGGAATAAATGTACACCTTAATGTGCCATGACTGTGGAGTAAATGTAAACCTTAATGTGCCAAGACTGGAATAAATGGAAACCTTAATGTGCCAAGACTGTACAGTAAATCTAAAACTTAATTTGCTAAGACTGTGGAATAAATCTAAACCTTAATTTGCTAACACTGTGAAATAAATGTAAACCTTAATGTGCTAACTCTGAAGAATCTAAACCTTAATGTGCAAGCACTGTGGAATAAATCTAAACCAAAATGTGCTTACATAAGGGAAGTATCCTCAGTCAATGTGACAACCAATGAACACTGACAATAAGATCAAGTTAATTGCATGCTGAAGCTCAATTCAAAATGGTATAGAAAGAATGTAAATGAAAAATAGACATTGAAGCTCTATTCCAAATGGTATTGAAAGAATGTAAATGAAAAATAGACACTGAAGCTCTATTCCGAATGATATAGAAAGAATTTAAATTAAAAAAAAGACACTGAAGCCCTATTCCAAATGGTATAGAAAAAATGTAAATGAAAAAAGACACTGAAGCTCTATTCCAAATGGCACAGAAAGAATGGAAATGAAAACTAGACACTGAAGCTCTATTCCAAATAGTATAGAAAGAATGTAAATGAAAAATAGACACTGAAGCTCAATTCCAAATGGTATAGAAACAATGTAAATGAAAAAAGACACTGAAGCTCAATTCCAAATGGTATAGAAACAATGTAAATGAAAAATAGACACTGAGGCTCTATTCCAAATGGTATAGAAATAAATGAAAAACAGACACTGAAGCTCTATTCCAAATGGTATTGAAAGAATGTAAATGAAAAACAGACACTGAAGCTCTATTCCAAATGGTACAGAAAGAATGCAAATGAAAAATATACACTGAAGCTCTATTCCAAATGGTATAGAAAGAATGTAAATGAAAAAAACCCAACCAAAACATTGATATTAATCCACAGTGCGGACACATGAATAGACACACATACAAATGCCAAAGTCCAACTTCCACCAAGGCAGCTTGACAATAAAATGACTGTTCTTTCAATTAATGCAAAGCATGCACCCAACTGTAACCAAGTTAGATCTGATGTTATGTAAAGTATCACAAGATAAACTGACCCAGATATGCTGTTACAGACCCAAATCTGCTATTACATACCCAGATATGCTGTTACAGACCCAAATCTGCTGTTACATACCCAGATATGCTGTTACAGACCCAAATCTGCTTGTATAATGTACCACAAGATAAACAGACCCAGATATGGTGTTGCAAAATGTACTACACGTGAATTAGCCCCAAATCTGCTTTTGCACAATATACCCAAAGATACAGATTTAGATCTGCAGTTGCACAAATGATATGAAGCCAGATCTGCTGTTGCACAATTTATCACACCATAAACAGATCCAGATCTGCTGTTGCACAATTTATCACACCATAAACAGATCCAGATCTGCTGCTGCACAGTGTACCACACTATAAACAGATCAAGATCTGCTGTTGCACAATTTATCACACCATAAACAGATCCAGATTTGCTGTTGCAGTGTACCACACTATAAACAGATCAAGATCTGCTGTTGCACAGTGTACCACACCATAAACAGATCCAGATCTGCTGTTGCAGTGTACCACACTATAAACAGATCAAGATCTGCTGTTGCACAGTGTACCACACTATAAACAGATCCAGATCTGTTGTTGCAGTGTACCACTATAAACAGATCCAGATCTGCTGTTGCACAGTGTACCACTCTATAAACAGATCCAGATCTGCTGTTGCACAGTGTACCACACTATAAGCAGAGCTGTCATGTACAAGAGACTCAGATCTGCTTCTGTACCACAAGACTCAGACCTTGACCTGCTGTTTCATAATGCAGAAGATAGCCAAAACCATATTTTCAAGATTCTATAAATCATGCAAGAGTGTGTGTGTACGTGATTTGGATTTTTAGTGTAGCTTTAAAAAATTTTCAGTCATATTGCTACAATGTCTGCAGTGTGACAGTTTATAGTGATGTCTAGCAATGGGGCATTATGCTGCAGAGATGTGGCACCATGTCCCACCCAGTCACATTATCCTGACAACAGGCCGACCAATCCTAACACTAACCTCATAATGCTGGCATGGCTCAGCTGGGGTTCAAACCCATGACCTCCCGCATCTGAGGCAGATGCTCTAAACACTTAGACCACCAGTCTAAATCATGCAAGAGACTAACTTTCTTAACAAAGAAAGAAATGGAGATCTTTACTTAAGGAATAAAGTCTTAGGAGTTGGAAAAGACAAATTTTAAAGAACGAGGGTAACTCTAAAAGAAAAGAGTATTGTATATACAAGTCCAATCCAACTTTAAGAACCTAGATGTACCATTGCAAAACATGCCAGCAGATCAGGGTCTATGTTGTTTGCATTTGTATTCAACTTATAATGAGTATATACCTTAATTAATATTGGCAAGGATAAGCTGAACATAAGTTAGATTTGAATTTGAACATACATAACAATAGAGCCGACATTTCCTGGTACACGAGATAATCACACTTCAGTATTTTACTGTGCAAAATTTGGCAACTACTTGGAAAATTCCAGTGCATTATACTACAGATCTGGGTCAATACTGCTGAATATGTTATACATGGTGTGTAAAAGGAAGTCCAGTCTCACCTTGCTCTGCCCATCCCACAAGTAACCATGACCTGGGTCTCTGAAGCCATCAATGTCACGTGACAACTCCTGATACATATTCTTCAAGCTGAAACAAAACCACACCAAATTCTGAATGAAATGAATCCAAACACCTAACTCGGAATGAAATAAACCCAGACACCTAACGCCTGACCATATTCTTTAAACTTTTTTTTTTTTTCGGGGGGGGGGGAGATGCTCAAGCTCTGCACCATAAAATCTGATATATCAGCATATCTATATCAATGAAAGTAATGTGCTGCAAGAAAGTTATGATTCTTTAAATGACAAATAGTCAAAAAATTTGGAACTTCGAGTATTTCGAGTCCAAGAGTTCAAATCAAGTGTCTATAAACATTATAAGCAAGACAAACCTTCAATGGGCTGTAAGGCAACTGTGCCTTGTAAGATTATGTTTACCTCTGGGCTTCAAAGATCACTCGTTCAATAGTCTTAGATCAGTTGTCAATTTTCTTATAAGGATGACGTATTGTGCCTAATGGTCAGAATTTTCCAAGAAACACTAAGAAAATAAAATTTTCATTTAATTCCTTCAAAATTTCAAAGTCTCTAGCAAAATGTAATGGGAGGGTTTAAAACTAATTTTAATCATATAATATATAGCTATGTGCGTGATTTGGATTTTTAAATATTTAAGTCATATAACTACGATGTCTGCAGTATTGCAGTTTATAGTGATGTCTAACACTGGGGCATCATGCTGCAGACATGTAGCATGATGTCCCACCCAGTCACATTATCCTGACACCAGGCCGACCAGTCCTAACACTAACCTCTTAATGCTGAGCACCAAGTGAGGCAGCTGCTTGTACCATTTTTATAAGTCTTTGGTATGACTCGGCTGGGGCTCAAACCTATGACCTCCCACATCCGAGGCAGATGCTCTAACTGCTTGGGCCATTGAAGTGGTTGTAATATAGCTGCTATAATTGCATTGCTATGTCTTTTCCTGGCCACTTGTCCCCAGTCCATGGAGATTATTCATGCTTACAATTATTACTGGAAGTCTAGAATAAGAAGCAACATGATCCTGCTCTATACCTTAGTTCACTTCTGTTAGTCCAAACATTTTCTCTTGGGCTTGGACCAGATATGAGGGAATTTTTTTTCAGTAAACCCCTCCCCCCAGATTTTTACAGAATGAATTACTGGTTATTATTGCATTCCTGAACTGACCAACCTAATTGGAGACTAAAGGCTTCAGATGAACTGCCCAGCAGACTTACCATTGTTGTCTGGTGGATGGCCTGATAAAACTGGACCCAACTAGTGTCCATACCATCAGTTCTAAAGCCTCAAGAGACGGACACAACGACGTCTTCTGCTGTCTGCTCATCTTTTGCTCTCAAGACATCTTCCGAGTCATCTCCCTCACCATAGCTGAGAAAGCAGCAACAACCCAGATCGAGTCAATACCTCAGACAGCCTCTTCAAAATACAAGGATCCTAGAGTCTAAGGATTCCAATGGTTTTAGAAACAGATCTGGGGAAAGGAGGCATTAAACCTTGTTTACTGCCTTGTCAAAGGTACACGCTTTCCTCCTCTGTCAGTGGGATGCAGATGGAGACCCTAAAAAAGGCAAAGGACCCAAAATGATGGGTTCTCCTGGCAACTCATCTGTGTTAACCAAAATTGTAGTTTATAGTCTTGTCTTCATCTTCTGGGCAAGGCAGGTTTATTATGTCTTATCACCCTCCTCAGATGTTACTTTATGATTGGGGGTTTGTCCCAGCTCATGATGGTGATGATGGAACTAGCCCTGGAGAAGAGATTGTTTCCTCTCAATGCTTGAAGCGGCAAGTGACAGTCTTCCTCCTCTTCCTTGAAGAGACCAGAGCAGGTGGACGTGATCTATGGTGTGCCCAGTCTGCCGATCTAAGGTGTCATGGTAAAGTCATTCACGATGTCATATGATAGGAAAAGGAGACATGATAGACTTACCACTGGCTGTAGAACATAAAATTTAAGAAAGGAGATGGAGGTGCTCATCCAATCCCTTCCCCTAGATGGGTCATCAAAACCTGGTGCATGTTCCATATAGGAACTGAATGGAAACAGAAAAAGGGGGTAATCAAACTGTTTCCATAAATTTGTGGTCAAAACCTGGTGCTAGTCTGAAGACTTGTATCTGGTGTGTACCACTTGGTGCCTAGAAACCTCCAACCAATTACCAATGTTCTATCACTGGCGCCCTGCATCTGGCAAATGTCACTTGACATATTTCTAAGTGCCAAGTGCCAGATGATAGACTCTCGTGCTGCTGCTTATGCATTACAAGGTGATTGGGAAATGACCTGTCAGTGATGTAGACTCTACAGAGAAGTCTCTCTTCTTGTCAGCGATGTAGACTTTACTGTGGAGTCTCTCTTCCCGTCAGTGATGTAGACTCAACTAGAGTCTCTCTTCGAGGAACCTGACACCAATGAATGAGATCTCAATTTTAACCCATGTCCACTTGAGAGGAAAAAAACCTATGTTCTGCTGGAGTTGAAATTTGCTACTGGGTGCTGGTAACTTCCCTCGACCAAAAAGTGTGAAGGATCCCCCCATTTAGGAAGCTCACAACTTCCTTAAATGGGGAATTATGATAGACCTCTCTGGGAATCGAGTGGGTCTACCAGAGATTAAGAGGAAGTAGGAGGTCTCTCCTCGGCCGTATTTTAGTACCAAAATATCACCAAGTCCCATACTTCCCCAGGCTAAATACAGAAAGTGGGACAAACGTCCGTGTGTACAAAGTAAAGGTGGGGGCTGTGTATCCCAAGCAGCCATTTCTAGAAATGGATAGGAAATACTTATCTTAATACGAGTTACTAATACAGGGATGAAAAACAAAGTAGCACTGCTTTCAGGGCATGAAATCAGCAGCGGTCAGCTATCCCAAGATTAGTCAATCTCCTAGGAGTTTTCGTAATTTCTGTAGCTGGATTTCTAGTACAGTGTAAGCAGTCAGCATTTGTGTGAAGGACTAGTGAAGATTCAGCAGCAACTTTCTTGATCTGCTAGTCCTTCTGGCCACTAAAGATGTCAATGGGTACCTGCCTGCTGAAATAATCTGGGTAACAAAATGGCCAACCAGGTACCAGTTAAAAATTTATAAAATAAAAAACACCAAAAAATACCCCCCCCCCCCGAAATAACCACACATTTCCAAGTTCATATCAAAGACTTCAGGAGTGAGCGAGACATAGAATAATGATTTCAGTTTAAGGCTCATATTGTGTGACTATTCACACATTTTCTGTAATTATGGCATGTAAAATATAATTACACTTATACCTCTCTTGAGGGTTGGCATGTATGAACCAACAACAAAGCAGCTTAGTTCACATTTAATACAATTTCCCTTTGATTGGGTACCCAGTAGAAGTTTCCTAAAATTTTGACATCACTACTGGCCACAAAGAAACTTCTATTATATTCTATGTTTAGCTTTGCTAGTGAGGTACTCGATACCGTCAAATTCAACAATATATGAAAATTAGGGAAGGACTTGGGAGAAAATAATAATACAACTGAAAATGGAGATGAATGAAAGAAGACAGTCAAAGGAAAAAAACGATAATGCAACTGTTGGAAGTGGATCTAGATTCAAGGCTGGGATCATGTTCCTTTTTTACTCTGGACCTCTAATTACTAATTGGAGGAAATAACATACTTGGACTGGGGGTCAACACCTTAAACAACAATGTAAAAATAGCCAGTAAATGTATTACTACTATTAAAAGAACAATCATGTCATAGTATCAACTGCAAAATTTCAGTCCATAAATAACTGTATAGCAGTAATGAAATTTGAATCTTAAAACTCGTTTATCTGAAATGTGTTCATAAAGTTATGTTGTAATGATTCTTTTTAAACATTTCTCCTTACCTTGGAGGTGCCTGAACTCCCTTTTTGACACTGAAAGACAGCCCTAAAAATGACAAAATTAACATGTTAATAAATCAAAACAAGTTATGCAAAAATTAATTGTCATCACCATCATCAATATCTGTACCACCATCATTACAATTATCAATACAGTACATACTAGTTCACAAGTTGGATCCAACTGCAAAGACCCAGATCTACCATTGCATAATGTGCATCAGTTTGTAAGGATTAATCCTAGAACAATACAGAACCAGACTTGCCATCAGTTTGTAAGGATTAATCCTAGAACAATACAGAACCAGACTTGCCATCAGTTTGTAAGGATTAATCCTAGAACAATACAGAACCAGACTTGCCAGCACCTACAGATCAGGGTCTATATTGTTTGCAGGTCATATGCAAGGATATGCATGCAACTAAATGGATGTCAGCTTTCTGATACCTCACATTATTCCAGATTTGTTAGAAGGCAATCGTAGAAAATGTCAAATTCATTGGTTACTGGATTGATGGCTTGCTGGAGAAATGTTTAGACTGGGGCTCTATTTTTACATGCAGTTAGAATAAAAAATCTAGAACTGCCCCCACTTTCTTAGGCAGGAGATAAATCTATTGTCAATCATTGGCAACCTGTGTCTGTTCAACCTACTGTTGGAAAACTTCTAGAAAAGTGTTTTCAATTTATCATATTTTTTGAGTACACCAATTTCCTTTCTAAATCAGAAATGGCTTTCAAGTTTTTAAGCAGAAGGGTGAGTTTGATGGAAAAGTAAAATAATGATCCACAACTTTGGTGTTGTCGGTTTAACACCTTATTTCAGTACATGACAGGCTATACATGGCAGCTGGTATAACTTGTGGAGCAGGAACTTGGGGAAACCCTAGAAAGAACCAGTGACCAATGCGAAACTGCTAGCAGGTTTTCTCACACACCACATGAGACTTGAACCCCCAGAGGTGAAATGGCAGTGATTGGTAAAGGCAAGTGCTTTACACTACTTGGTCATCTGGAGGCCTAGCCACAACTTTGAGCCTGAAATCCCCATATCTGGTAAGTGACATACCTTCTAGTAATATGTCTGAATACACCAAAATTCTTTCCTTGTTCTCAAATTGCTTCAAAATTTTAATGTGAATGAGAAAGTGTGATGGAATATGTAAAATACTGAACTGCAACCTTGACCCTGAAGGATGAATGCCAAATGTACTACCCGATCACACCTTCTAGTGATATCTACATTCTATACCCAATTTTGTCCCTTTAATTACACAGCTTTAAAGTTAAAAAGCAGCAGGGAATATACCAGAAAATTCAAAATATCAAGATGTGACTGTCTTTAAAAATAGATTAAAAGCCCCTATTGGTAGATGACACATCTTCTACTGAAGATGTACACATATACCAAGTTTCAACCCTTAATTTCAAACTGCTTTAATGCTAGAGAGCAGCAGGCAGGGTGAACAGACAACTTGTCTGAGACCTTATTTTACAAAAATAAATGTTCCTACAGGGGCTGAAAAAATAATGTCAATAACGCTAAACCGAACCTCCTAATTTTTATTATTACCGTATAGTTTGAAAAAACGGATAATAAATCGTTTGGGTTAGCTCATTTTTATTATTTTATTTTTAATTTTTTGTTTTTTATGTTATAATGCGTTTAGTTTACTCGCCGGATCACTTAATTTTTGTCATTCACCCTGCCTGCTGCTGTAAATTAAATAGTCAGTATAAATATTATTAATATGGTTGTCATCGGAGAACCTCATTCTGCTAGATTAGCAAGAGAGCGACTAGAAGCAATTAGAAAATATTTACCTGTTCGTAATGCTGTCAAGCAACAATTACAACAACGACAAGAATCTCATGTTGAATTTGAAGAGGATACTAAACAATTATTTAAACCAATTACTGAAACAACTAAACCTCTTCTTCCTGTTTTAGAGAAAACCGCTGAGGCAACTGAAAAAATAGCGGAGAGAACAAAACAGACAAAAAGACTTTTACATGGACTTCCAGCTGATATAGCTGCTGCTCAACCAATACAACCAATACCTGTAGTCGCTGAAGCATCAGCCCCTAAACAAAAGATTCTTACAATAAGTAATGCTGAACTGATAAATTTAATGAAGATACTATTAAAAAAATTAATGAAATTAAAAATCCACAACGATTAGCTGAGTTTGCTGCGAAAACTTTCGGTCGAAGAGATAAATTAATGAAATCTGACTACGCTAAATATATTAGATCTCGTGAACAGTGGCGAAAATTATTATATCGCATATATATGAATGTTGAACAAACTAAAATTAGTGATCCATTATATAAAAATTATATCGATTATAATGATTATTATTTCAAATTAGAAAAGGCAGAAGCAAAACAACGTGGAGACCAGAGAAGACAAGAGAGGGAAGAAAGAAAAAGAGCAAAAGAAGAAGCAACAAAACAATTTATAGAACAGAGAAAACAAGAAAAAGAAGAAAGAAAAAGAGCAAAAGAAGAAGCAGCAAAACAACTTAAAGAACAGAAAGAACGAGAAAAAGAAGAAGCAAGACAAAAAAGAGAAGAAGAAGCAAGACAAACTAAAGAACAGAAA